>JAVKPL010003320.1:0-19231 GCA_032173675.1 Gastrolobium villosum
ACCTCTCAAATCAAGATAAGAGAAACCCCCTGACAGCCTGGAACTGATGCGTTGGCATCAATCTGCTTTGGCCAATAGAAACCCTTTGGAGGACATATCCAACATGTAGGGGGTGGTTCAGGTTTACTCCGACAGGCTCTAGTTGCCTTGCTTCCCTGCCCACACTCCCTTTATTAGTTTCCTTATGATAGTGTGCACTTGGAACGTTCAAGGAGTAAGGAAGTAGTGGCCTCTCTGCACTCCTAAAAGATTTTGTTGCAGCTAACCGTATTCAGCTGCTGGTTTTGATAGAAACTAGGATTGGTGGTAGGAAGGCTGATAAGATCTATAAAAAAATAGGTTTTGACTGCCAATACCACAAAGACCCGATACAATACTCATGAGGTATCTGCCTTTTGTGGAATAAAAATGATGTGGAGGTGAATATCCTCGAAGCTGATCACCAATTCGTGCACACTAAGCTATCCTGGAAAGATCCTGCTCAGGTGGATTCTTCACTGCCATTTATGGCAGTCCTAGAAGAATGGAAAGAACTGTTTTGTGGGAAGACCTGTAGAGATTAAAGAATTTGACCACTGGCCCTTGGGTTCTCATGGGGGACTTCAATGCCTACCTTAGCCCCTTCGAAAAGAAAGGTGGTAGTGTGGCTGCTTGGAATTCTATCCAAGAGTTCCAAGACTGTCTGGACTGCTGTGATTTGGAAGATCTGGGGTTTAATGGCCCTAGTTTTACTTGGAAAAGGGGGAATATTCTGGAAAGACTAGACTGAGCAATCTCCAATGAGGAATGGCTCCATCTCTTTCCGGACAGAACTGTCACTCACCATCACTTTAATGGGGTCTGATCATAGACCTATCATCTTGGGGGAGCATGTACAGATGAATACTAGCAAAGGAACAAAACCCTTCAAATTCCTGGATGCTTGGCTGTTGCATGAGGAATTTGATAATATTGTTACTTCTAGTTGGGCCAGAAATGTGGATTGGAACTCTGCCATAGCTTCTTTCCAGCAAACAGCCTCGGCTTGGCACTATTCTACCTTCCTTGAGATGCTGAAAATGAAAAGAAGAATCCAGGCTAGACTTAGAGGTATTGATGAAGAGCTTGATAAAGGTCCTGACAGCACCCTGGAAGCTCTCCATAAGGATCTTTGGCATCAACTCAACTCGATTTATATCAGGGAGGAGCTTTGCTGGTTTCAGAGAGCTAGGAGGGACTGGCTTAATTTTGGGGACAAGAACACCAGGTTTTTTCACACTTCTACTATCATTAGAAGAAGGAGAAATAAGATCAAGTGTCTAAAAAATGCCATTGGAGAATGGATTGATGACCCCCCCTCCTTGCAAGCCTTGGCCTTGAAATTTTTTCAGAACCTGTATCGTGAAGACTGTCCTTTGAAACAAAAATTCATCATCCAAGGAGCCTTCCCTAAGCTTAATGAGAGAACTTTGTCTGCTCTTAACATGCTGCCTGTGGAAGAAGAGATTAGAAGAACAGTTTTTAGCATGAATCCCCACAAGGCCCCAGGAGCTGATGGCCTAAATGCTCTTTTCCTTCAATCCAACTGGAATAATATCAAGGATTCTGTTGTCTCTCTCACCCTTGATATCTTCTCCGATCCAGCAAGGGTTGCTAGCATCAATCATACTCTCATTTGTCTGATTCCCAAGGTGGATAATCCAGAGACCATTGCTGAATTCAGACCCATAACTCTCTGCAACGTGATTTATAAACTTATCACAAAGATTATAGCCAATAGGCTTAAGGGCTACATGTCTTACCTGGTCATGCCAAACCAATGCAGCTTTGTTAGAGGGAGACTGAGTGCTGACAACATCATCATAGCACAGGAGATGATCCATTCCATGCGAGGCAAGAAAGGTCAGAAAGGGTGGATGGTGATCAAAGTTGACCTTGAAAAGGCTTATGACCGGATAGACTGGACTTTCCTTCATGATACCCTCCTGGATCTCGGGCTCCCCAGTGAACTCACAAGTCTTATCATGTGCTGTGTCAACTCTAGCTCTATGAACATTTTATGGAATGGTGAAAGAACAGAGGACTTCAAACCTACAAGGGGTCTAAGACAAGGGGACCCCCTATCCCCTTACCTTTTTGTTCTCTGCATGGAGAGATTAGCCCACCTCATATCTCAAGCAACCTCCCATGAGATGTGGAAACCCATAAGGCTTTGCAAGCATGCCCCTCCCATTTCTCATCTCTTCTTTGCAGATGACCTTCTCCTGTGTTGTGAGGCCTCTCTGGACCAAGCTACTGTGGTAAATAATGTCCTAAATCATTTCTGCGAAGCTTCTGGGCAGAAAGTTAACAAGAGCAAAACAAAAGTCTTTTTCTCTAAGAATGTTAATCATAACAGAGTGAGGGAAATCAGCCAGGAGTTAGGTGTGGATCCCACTGCTGACCTAGGAAAATATTTGGGGATCCCCATTCATCACCATAGAGTGGGGAAAAAAACCTTCAAGTTCATCTTAGACAAGGCAAATAAAAGACTCAATTCCTGGAACCAGTCTACTCTAGCTATGGCAGGCCGGGTCACCCTGGCCAAGACTGTTATGGCAGCCCTTCCTACTTACACCATGCAAACTTCCTCTCTGCCAATTGGCACCTGCGATGAGTTAGAGAAAAAGACCAGGGGATTCATCTGGGGATCTAGTCAAGGTGTTAGGAAAGTTCATGCTCTTCCCTGGAATTCCATCTGCAGGCCAAAGACTGAAGGGGGTTTAGGGATGAGGAACATGAAACAACTTAATCAGGCTTTCATTATGAAAATTGGTCATGGCATCATTACCAATCCCGAGTCCCTATGGGCTAGAGTTCTTAGAAGTAAATACAAGTTGGAGAACAACATGATTCCTAATCTTAAACCTGTCCAGAATGCCTCCAATCTTTGGAGAGGAGTTTCAAAAGTCTGGCCCCTGGTTATAAAAAACACTAGAACCATGATTGGAGATGGTAGGAATACTCTCTTTTGGCATGATAACTGGGTTCCTAGTTTCTACCCTCTCTTTGATGCTGCCTCCCAAGATGTACCTACTGCTGCCCTTGACTGGAAAGTTGGGGATCTTAGGGGCAATGACGATTCTTGGAACTGGCAATTGTTCGAACATCTTGTTTCTCCAGAGGCAGCCAATGCCATAGCGGGCATTCTGCCCCCATCTCCCTTAAATGGCAGTGATAAAGCTATTTGGCTAAACTCAAATGACGGCTCCTTCTCTATCAGCACTGCATACAAAGCCTTGGAAGATAATTCCTCTCACTGCCCACATCTCAACTGGAACCTCATTTGGAGTTGGGAAGGGCCTCAAAGGATAAAAAACTTTTTATGGCTTCTTATGGGAGAAAACTTACTAACCAACAACCGCAGGGTGGAGAGGCATATGGCTAGCTCGGACCTTTGCCCGAGATGTCATTCTTTTGTTGAAACCAACATCCATGTTTTTAGAGACTGCAGATGGGCTACTGCAATTTGGAAGAAACTTCCCCTTCCTTACAGCTGGTCAGATTTTGCTGCAGGGAATTTAATTAACTGGCTCAACCTTAATCTTTCCTCTCATTCTAAAACTCAGGGGAACGCTGATTGGCCCCTCTTGTTTGGCATAATCTGTTGGATGCTTTGGAGTGATAGGACACTTTTGTCTTCTCCAATAAAAGCATCCCCGATGCTGCAATTGTGAGAAGTGCAAAAGTTTACATGAACAACTTCAAGGAAGCACAACTAGACTTATCAAAGGCTGGTATCCAACCAAAACAGAAAGTGGAACTTCAAATTAATTGGTTAAGACCTACCCCAGGCTGGATCAAACTGAACGTGGATGGATCAAGCACTAATGGAGGGATTAATACAGGATGTGGAGGGGTTTTCAGAGATGAAGATGGTAGATGGAGATTAGGATTTACTAAGAACCTTGGATTCGGTACGTCAGTCAAAGCTGAACTCTGGGGGATCCTTTCCGGGTTAACAATTGCTTGGAAGGAAAACTTTAGGAAAATTCAGCTTGAAAGTGACTCCAAAGTGGCCTTGGAGTTCATTGAAAAAGGCAGCAACCCTAACCACCCTCTAGCTGCTATTATTGGTAGGATCCAGGAGCTCCTAAGTAGGAGCTGGGAGATCAAGCTCTCCCACACATACAGGGAAGGCAACAGTGTTGCGGATTGGCTAGCTAATCAAGGCCATAAACAAGGCTGCTGGGATATCATTATCTTGAGGGATATTCCCACTGGTTGTAGAGATAGAGTTCTTAGTGATTGTAGGGGCACTGTTTGGCCCAGGGCTGTAATGCTCTAATTTCCTTTGTTTCTTTGCTTTCCCTTTATCCAAAAAAAAAAGAGACAAAGTAGTGTGGTCCACTACTTTTTTTTTTCTTTTTTTGAAAAAGTAGTGGACCCTACTATCTTGTCTCTGTTACTAGATCCCTTGTAAGTATAATCTTCCTCTATAACTATATCACTTAATTTCCTTATAACTATCTCACACAAATAGCATGCCTCATTGCCTCTTATTAATGGTGACAGAGGAAAACACCAAGATCTTATTTTGTATCCTAAATACACTTTTGCATGGAGATTATTATCTTGGAGGACTGCGGGGTTTCAAAATAACAATATTTTGGTAAGTAATTGCTAGTATCTTTCCTTATTACATTTGAAATTTTGTATAAAAGAAGCAATGTTCAAAGTAAATGCTACCCTCTTGGGTCCCAATCATTGAATGTGCCGATATCAGCTTTTTCTTTTGCATTTGGATGAGTGAGGATTTGATCTAGTTTGTGACAGTCTCATGATACATGTGATGTGATGTTCATAATTAACTGGTATCTATGTGCATTTAACAAACAAATTTTTTTTCGCAATAAATAATTTAGTATAAATAAAAGACACTATATGAAAGCATCCACTAATTTCTGAATATCGTTTGTTTGTTTTATAACGTTGCAGGTAGGGATAATACCGTGGCTAATAGTATGTACCAGGGTTAGCCGATTCATTTGTAGACTCACTCATAGCAAATAGGTTGTCATGATCTTCATCTAGAATGACGGAAAATTGCAAGCTGCTTGGTTTGGTATTCTTGATTTAAAATGGAAAGAACAAAATGTTAAATAGATTTGTACTCAATGAAATTTGTTCTTTCCTCCATCCGGTCTGGTTGATCAGTTTGTAGTATTTATTTTTTTGAGTTAGAGGCGACTTGTAAAATCCATTCAGCATATGCAAGCTAAATTTCCATATATTATAGGCATTACCTCTCTTTTAATGCTTATGGATTAATCATATTTATTTACTTTTTTGGTGTTGAATTAATGGGTTTGTAAAATTGAGTTTCTGATTTATTTTATTTTATTTTTATTTAGAGTTTGTGTGAGTTGCTACAAAGAATTGGTTCAATTGGGGAAAAAAATGAGGTTCGGTTCAAATCACTATTCCATAGAGTGTTGCATGACGTTTCTTCTATTATTACTGACACGATATAATATTTGAGAGGATACAAATTTATTTAATATGATTCTAAGTATATTTCTGTACTTAAAAAAAAAAAAAAAAGTAGATGTAAAATTAGGGGTGATAATTTTTGATAGAGATATGATTTAACAAGAAAAACTTATGTTCGTGTTGATTCGTTTTCAAGATTATAATTTTGTTATGTTGTATCATGTTGTATCAACTTGAATAATAAGTAATAGGTTTTAATATTGGTGTTATATTAAATAAAATATTAAGCTTGTAGGAAAAATAAAATAAAAATTATATTTTTCTCATTTCACATACGACAAGCCAAATTTTTACACAAAAAATAGAGGTGGATTTTATCTCTATTATTTTTCTCTCAGTTTGTGAAAGGATTCCGCTTGTGATATTGTCTCTGATACATGAGATAGTATGAGAAAATAATTTTCACACACGTGTGTATATATATATATATATATATATATATATATATATATATATATATATATATATATATATATATATATATATATATATATATGGGAAAAATATTTCTGCATTTAATGCATTTATTTCCAAAACTATTTTGCTATTGAAATCTTAAAAAATTATAAATATAAAGACTATTATAACCCTGAAATAAATTAAAATTATAAAAACACTATAATTTCCGCCTCAAAACGATGTCGTATTGGGCTTACTGCAGATAACTTATCTGTAGTAATTGTAGAAAAAGCGAACCCTATATATATAGGGAAAATGTTTCTGCAGTTAATGCAAATAAATTATCTGCATTTATTCCCAAAACGACGTCGTTTTGGTATTGAAATCTTAAAAAATTATAAATATAAATACTATTATAAACCTAAAATAAATTAAAACTAGTATATTACTCGTGCGAAGCACGGAGGAAAAGATCAAATTTTTTGTCGTCCGTCGTGGTTGGTTAATCGCACTGCAAATCTTATACTTACAAAAAAACTGTGTTGCTATTTTGTTCTATATTTCAAGTAAAAAAAATTACAGCATTGACACAGAACTTTACAAATATCAACCACAAACAAAAATCTGCTATTCAGAGGGATAGTTAATTTTGCATACAACTACATCATAATACACCATAATACGTTATAATACACCATGTTAACATGAGGAATGGATATAAAAAAATGCATACAAATCATTGTTAACTATAACATTCGTCAACAAAATCAAGGTAACAATAACACCAAGCAAATATGGATTTAAAAGATCAGCTTTTACCTATAATATGAAAATGCTATTCATTCAGTGTCATTTTGTAGCAATCATTGGAGGGATGAGTTCAACACTTAGTAAATATGTCATTTCCTGTGTTATTTTCGTTCCTTGTGCCTACAATACAGAAGGCAAAAACTCATTAAATAAGTAACACTAATATGTTAACACCAAAAGCCATAGTATCAGCAAAAAAAAGATTGGATTATATTTTTTTAAGAACAAAAAAAAATGTTGTCTGAAAGAGATTTGAATGCAACTTAATCAAATAAGCATGTATGAGTCAAAATTTTTCCTTACATTGCAACAAATGCATATAAACAGAATCAAAGCAACTACGCTAATCTTTGAGATAGACTTTCATTTATTGCAATCACATTTAAAAAATAATATATATAATTATTATTTGCAAGGATTTGTGTTGTTAGTATTTGTAATTTTACAAATTTGTATTTACAAAAATTAAAATCAGATTTAGGAATTTAATTTAAAATGATGAAGGATGAAATTTTAATTCAATTATAAAAATATGTTGGTAGGCCGGCCCTCTGGGCCGAGTCCGATTTGTCACCTCTAACCATCAGCATGTAAAAGATTTTTGTATTTATCCACAAAAAACATTTTTATAGGTTCATCTCGATTTTTATATTTTATCCCAGAGATGAACTTTCATTTACAACAATCAGATTCAAAAAATAGTAATAAATAATTATCTTTTTTTGCAAGGAGTAGTGTCGTTAGTCTTTGGAATTTCACAAATTAATATTTACAAAAATTGAAATCAGATTTAGTAATTTTTTTGTGTGATTTAGTAATTTAATTATAAAAGAAGAAGGATAAGATTTTGTTATTTTACTATTTTTTTTTATGTTGTTGTTTTTTTTTATGCAGCATTAATAGGTCTAACTATTATCCATGCAAAAAATAGTGGGATATACAACAAAATAAAAGTATAGGTTTTTTTTATTCATAATATACAACAACAAAAAATAGTGAGACATTAAATGAGTTGTCTGCCATAAAAAATTTTCCAAAAGTTTTTCCACCATGACAAAGTTAAAAATTCAAATTCAAAATTTAGAAGAGTTGAGTTATTATTAATTTGGAAATTCCAATGTAGAATGAGTTGTTTGCTACAAAAAATTGTTCACATAATTTTTCATTTAATTTATTTCCAAATTTCGAATTCTTTTACAATATAAATAATTTTGTTATTTTACAATTTTTTTTGAATGTTTTTTTTATGCAACATTAACGATTTCTCATTTTTATTCATCAAATTGGACATTCATTATTAACATCGGCAATTTCACATTAAATGACTTATTCCAAATAGATATATTAATTACTGGTATTTTCATTAACTGTTAAAAGACCCCTCGTAATATAATTACTTTGTGTTTTGAAAATGTCTACAGTGACATTTGAAATTTTGCCACGCAATTGCTTGAAATTTTCAATGCATTCAGGTTTATAAATATGTCATTTTTTAATTTTTATTTAAATTTCAAATTTAAATTATTTTTTATCAACTAAACAAATAATTTTTTAATTTAAAATTTTTGGTTTAATCTACAATCTATTATATTAAATTTAAATTTATATATATATAAATTTATATATATATATATATATATATATATATATATATATATATATATCATTTTTCCTACTACATAAACATTGAATATTGAACTCTTTTGTCACCTGTCAAATTTAAAATTCAAATATAAAAAGATTGAATTTTAAATATTGAATATATTTTCACCCAATAGACATATTAATAAATATTATTAATAGAATTAATAATTTTTCATGCAAAAAGTAATGAGAATAGAAATAATAATAATATTATTAATAGGCTTAACAATTTCAAATGCATAATATAAATAGTGAAAAATATTAAAGTAGTATGTAAAATACTAACACCAGTTAGCAAAATCAATCCTATCGAACTAATGACCTGCATTAATGGTTTTCAAATTCAATTCAATCTGTTTGTTTCCATTTTTAAGACTATTGCCATATGGATGTATATTAGACTTGTTTTCGTTTTAAAGATGAACTTCCATAGCTGTTCATGTCAGGTGCGGCCAGTGGTGGAAACTGGATATGAAAACCTTTTGCTAGAGTCCATAACACCTTCCATCAGGAAATTTTCGGTGGGTGAAATGTCTATGGCTCTGATTTTATCATTAATTATTAGCAATTGCATGTTGTGTCACTGAATTTTCGTATGTTCCAAAATGGAACACGATTTAAACATGTTTATAAGCTCAAGAAGATTCTTAAAGAACGTAATCTGAATGTAGGCCATTCGATTTTGAATTGGCACCAATCCCTGTTCTTTTGAACTGGATGCGGATTCCCAAATCAAAAAATTAAAAAGCCTGCGTCAAAACCAACACCTCATAATAACGTATAGAATACGAAATGATGTACATTCTCCCATGCTCACGTTGTGGTAAATTTGATGTAAATTTACATGCAGTAACATATCACAAATCTACATGCCTATTCATTATGCTTTATCGAGAAAAGAAAACTGCATTAAAGAAAATAGTTGAAATGTGTAAAACATTGTCCCATTCTTCGGTATTGTCCAAAATACTTAATGAAAAAATGTCTGTTTATGATGGAGAATATGAATGGTTACCGCCTTGCAAAAGGAATAATTGAAGAGAGTTGGGTCATCGAGCTATCATGCATAGATATTTGATTAAAATATAAGAGTGTCGTTTTGCATCCATTTGAATTCAAAAAATTTAATGAATAACGTGGAAATGTAAATCATGTGTGATGTGTAAATAACGAATAATTATGGGAAAAAATATTCAATGTTTTTTAAAATGAGGGTTAACAATTCCCACATAGAAAATAGTGAGAATTTAATACAACTATTTCCCATTAAAAGATGCTAAACTCTTTTCCCACCTATATCAATTTCAAATTTCAAATTTTAAAAAAGAAGTGAGATATTAATGCACCTGTCTGCCACTAATTAATGTTGAACTCTTTTCGCACTAACTATTTAATTTAAATATTTTAAATTTTGGAGTCAGAGGTTCAAACCCTGCCTCAAGCAAATTCTTGGAAAATCTTTTTGGGCCAGAGGAGGAAAGTGTCTCCTTCTCGGTTGGAAGATTAGTCTCATCCTTCCTCCGGTAGCGAAGCTCAATGCACCCACTGTTCCAATGAGGGGCTAGCCTACATGGCCGTACCCCGAGGGCAAGGTGACTGGAGGAGGTTGAATGGGGATACCTCCGGGTTATACCAAATATATATATATATATATATAGTAAATTTGGAATTAAAATAAAATGTTTTTCATTCATCTGTGATTTTAAATTCTATATCTCGTATAATTATTTTTCATTTTCCATCTTATCATTATGAGCATTGGTAACTCCCATTTTTATGATGATTCCATTCATATCTCATTCATCTTATAATTAACGATCTCCCATTTTTATTTATTGAATTAGACACTCATTATTAACATCGGCAATTACACAGCAAATGACTTATTCCTAATAGGTATATTGATTACTGCTATTTTCATTAATTGTTAAAAGACCCCTCGTAATATAATTACTTTGTGTTTTGAAAACATCTATGGTGACCTTTGAGATTTTCCATGCAATCAGAATTAGAATAGGAATTTCTTGAAATTTTCCATGCAATTAGGTTTACAATAGAAGTATAATTTTTTTTAAAAATACTCGTACGAAATTTTTAAATATAATTTTTTTAAAAAAATACTCTACAATTTTTTTTTCTGAATTATTTTTTAAGTTAAAATTTTAATTTATTTTCTTTTAAAGTATAAATATGTCATTTCTTATTTTTTTCATTTAATTTCAAAATTTAAATTATTTTGTATCAACTATATTTAAATTTTTATAATTTTAAACATTTTTTTGTTTAATCTATAATTTTATCTTTTAAATTTTAATTGTGTTTTGGTGGGAAATTGATTGATTAATAAATGGCAGTTTATGGTGTGTTATTATGTTTTATTCTTTAATCAGTCTTTTAAAATTCCTTTCACGATATGATTTATGACATTTACAGAGAATTTTAAGTTATCATTCCTTTTATTATTACTTACAGTTGGTGATTGTCAAAAAAAATTTTGATTCTTTAATCAGTCTTTTAATATTCTTATGGATGTTGATTTTGGGCTTTTATGAAAATTAAATGATATTTACTAGGCTTGACGTTTCCAATGCATAAAGTTAACCCTACAATATTTAAAACTCGAATTTTGAAAAATTAGTAGATACTAATACAGATATTTGCCACAAATTAATGCTGAACATTTTTTCCTCCTATATTAAGTTTAAATTTCGAATTTTAAAAGCTAGTTGGATTTTAATAGGCTTGACAAATACCAATGCAGGAGTTAATGAGATCTTAATTGAGTTTTTAAATTTGAAGTTAAAATAAAAATTTGAAAAAGTTAATATAATAGGAAATATTTCAAATTCCTATAGAGTGAACACAAAGCTGAAAATAGTTAGAAATTTAGAAATTTGAATTTGATATTATGAATCAAGATGATTACAATATGGAAAGTTGAAATAATAATAATTTTCTCGGTACAGAAAATAAGAACCCCAAACGCAACACAATGAAGAAACACTTTCTAACAAAATATGAAATTAATATGTTATGCAATCAGAAATTTATCCATAGGTTACAAATTTATTTTCAGCAGCAAAGCGTGTCTTTGCTAATACAAAGACTCAAAGCTTCAAAAGCTCATGTATCTTGTACAGTGGGGACAAATTCATTTTCTTCTGGGAAATCGTTGAGTGATCGATAAACTCTTTCCTCAATCCTGGCACGCTTGACAGAAGAAGAACCTTCCATTTGATTAGAAAATGGATTCAGCCCATTTGTTTAAAAAGAAAGCAAAAAAAAAATAAAAAAAATACAACATCCGCTACACACACGAACGAAGAAAAAAAAGCGCAGGCAAGCACTACACAGCATCGAAGACATTGAATACGTAGATAACCATTCAGAGTAGCATGAAACCTTCCTCCTTGAAAAATGAAAAAAAAAAAAGAGAATTAGTTTCTAAAAAAAACTAAACAAATTCAGAGCATTTGTTTCGAAAGAAACAAAAAATAATAACAATACAACATCGGCTACACACACGAACAAAGAAGAAAAAAATGGGCAAGAACTACACATCATTGAAGACGTTGAATACGTAACTAACTATTAACATTAGCACGAGATCTTTCGCCTGGAAAACGAAAAAAAGAGAATTAATATAATACGATGAAACCTTCCGCCCTAGAAAAAGAAAAAAGAGAATTAGTATACAGAACATATAACACCTCACAATTTTAAATTAAGTATTTAAAATATTAAATGAGTGATTAAGTGAAGAATTGGTGAAAATCCTAAGGATTAGGCCAAAATACAAAGAAAGGGCAAAACGGTAATTAGCCAATACGCAGCCCTAGGAAGATAAAAATTGAGTAGAATGTCTCAGATGGTAAAAATAACCATGGAAATGGATTCAGAACGAAAAATTGAGTGGATAGACAAGTTTTAGAAAAATCAGTCAATAGTATTTTTCGCGGGTAAAAATATCGCAGTACGATTGCACCGTAAAACATGCCAGTTGAGTTTTGAGCTCTAGGTTTCAAATATGAGTTATAAATGGTTTATAGAGTTAGGAAATATGATTTCTGGAAATATCTGAGGGAATTAAGTCAGTTTGGGGAAGCGTGCCAACGAAGCGCGCAATAGCTTAAAACAGTGTTTTCTCCGAATGACTGGAAAACTCTGGATTCATCTGATAAAGTATAATAAAGGGACAATGGTCAATGTTAAAAATTAGAGTTTCTAAATAAGTTTTGAATTTATGGACGTTTAGTGAAATCGGAGAGAAATTCGAATGAGTTTTAAATCGCGTGGGACCCACACCACTTAAGCCCACTTATCCACCTAAGCCAAACACTATTCATTATCATCTTCACTCACTTTCTCTCTCTCTCCAAAAACCGATCAGCCTCCTCTTTGAGCATCTTAGGGTTCCAAATTTTCTCCATTGCTAAATCCTTCATTTCTCAACCAAATCAAGTGATTTTGTGTTGAAATTTGTTGGAAACAACCTTCCAAACACATTGGTGGTATCCATTAACCTTGAAACCCTCTCTTTGGTGAGTTACTGCCCATATATAGCTGCGAATTTTTGGGGAAAATGGATGTTCATGGAGCTACTTGATCTTCCATTGCTTGGACAAGTGTAAGCGTAGCATCAAGCCTTGGTTGTGAGTATATTTCCACCCCATTTACATAGTTTGATTGTTGTTGAGATTCATGAACCCTAAACTTTGAATTTTGATGTGTGATGTTAGAGAGCTCAATTGGAAAATGTGTATTAGAGGATAATGTCTTAGAATGATGCATTAAAGCTAGAAATGCAATAAAAAATTATTGAGGAAAAATGTTGATTTTTAACTTAGTGAGAATTTGAGGTGTTATGACTTTGAGTTTTGAAAATGTGTTGGGAGTGTATTGGTGAGTTTTTGTATGATTGTATGATGATATAATAGGATGATATGAGATGTGGAGTGGTTAAAATTGATGGAAATTCCTTGGATGTTAATTAGTGTGCAAATCGGCCTTAGGCAAAAAAAAAGAGGTGAAATGATGTGGTGTAAATTGCTTGGATGATGTTTCATTCTTTAAATTGTAATTAGATGGGTTGTGTTGTGGTTGTAAAGTGGAAGAACCAATGAAAAATAATAAGCGGTGTCATTTGGCATAAAAGAGCCTAGAGTGAAAGATTTAGTAAACGGTGCGTAAAACGGAGAAACGATGATTGAACTAGCCTTTTGGCAACCTATGGAAGTATAATAAAATAAGAAAGAAAATTTAGAAAAATAAATCTCTAAATTGCACTATGTTGGCCAAACCTCCAAAGAGGAATGAGAGGATTTTGTAATTTTTAGCATTTTATGGAATTTGACGTATACTGATGGTTGTATATGTTTGCATAGGTTGTCGTACGTTGACTTGAACCCTGAACAGTAAATCAGTGGATTGCTGTTGCGAACTCGGAAAGTATACCGATCGTTCCAAGTAATAAAAGTGATAAGTAGAGTATCGTCTCCACAGGGATTGTTAACCAAGTACTACAATAACCAGTCCCCTTAAGTTGAACGGATCAAAAGAGGTAGCAGTTGTTTGTTTGTTTAAAACAAAAAGTAAATTAAAAAGTAAATTATGTATTTTTAGGGTTTTCTGAAGAAAAAGATGAACAAATTGTATAAGTTAGGGTTTTGAAAATAATTTGTGGAAAGATTGCAGTAAGAGTACGAACACCTGTCTGATCCCCACCTTGTGATCTGAATGTAAATTTACATATGAATTACCCTTTGATCAAACGATTCACTATCTTTTATTTAATTGGTTAAGCCCTAATCCCTTAGGGATCTTAACCTTATTAACCTTATTAGAACCCTAATTCCTTAGAGATTCCTTTTCAGATTAATCATGAAATTCGGTGAATCTTTCACGTTTGCAATTCATGTAGCCTATCCCTAGTGCTTACATGAACAGCTATTTTCCTCCTGTTCGGGAATTAGGATTCCAATATTCCTATTGTGAATCCTAACTCTAGTGATCTGTTTAGAATGATCAGATCTAAGAGAACAATGAAATGAAGAGCGAAGGAAAATAGATGCAGAAAGATAAACATATATAAATCAGATCCAAACTACAAGGGGTTCACATTCAGGGTTGTGACCCTTACCACAATACTAAGATCTAGCCAACCATATTCATGGCTGATCTCAAATAAAATCCAACAAGAAAGTAAATTACAGAATGATCGAAGAAAGAACGAAGAACAACTTCTTCTTCACAGTGACGGCCTCTTCTAGGTCAAGAATCAGTGTCCCTCCTCAACAAATGCATTCTCCTATTTATAAAACAATTTCCTCCCTCTTTTTCCAATTTTTCCCCTTGACAGTATGGCTGTGGCTTCCACAACTGACGCTATGAGCGTTAGTTCCACGCTTCAAGCGTGGATGCTTCTGACTTTTCACGCTCTCAGCGTCACTCTCACGCTGCGAGCGTGGATGTTTCTGGTTCTTCATGCCATGAGCGTCATTACCACGCTGCGAGCGTGGGTCTTACTGTCTTCCCACGCTCTCAGCGTCATTCCCACGCTGTGAGCGTGGGTCTTCATTTTGGCCAATCCTCATTTTCCTTCCAGATTTGTTTGTTTTTCCTGCAAAATGAGCATAAAATCAATCAAGTACTCTTGAATTTGAAATTTAAGGATTACAATAAGAATTGTTGCATTTTTAACGAAGAAGAGTTCATTATTTTTCTCTTTTTGGCTTGAATTTACTTATGTGCTGACGGCACATCAAACAATTCCCAGATTTGAGCGTTGTTGTCCCCAGCAATGTAATTGAATCAAAGAAATGCAAGATGAATTCTGTAAAGAAACATCTGAACATATATATTTTAAGAATCTTAACCTTCTATGCATATATAACTTCGTGGCGAAGATTTACAATAATACTCTTCAGTTTCATCAAGAATTTAAATCCCAGCTTGAATATTCCTTGCATATTTTCATCACTCAGTGTTTTCTGCACTCATTCCACCAATGTAGCAGTATTCTACGAGTTTGAACATATTCTCAAATTCCTAAAATTGAGGAATTCATTTGCCATGCATCTGCTGATCAAAAGGTCTTTAAAAGGTTATATTTTGGCTTAGGTTAAGGTATGAATATTTGGGGAAGTGGCTAAATTATTTTTTTTATTTTTTTTTTGTATATGAGATTTGAAACACTATTAGTTGTTTATGCTCAGACATAATTCACTTAGTCTTTTCCTTTCTATTCATACTTCCTTTTTCTTCTTTCTTCCTTACCTTTTTATGCTTTTTCTGCTGCTATGCAACTTTCCATTTTGTTCTTTTTCTCTTTGGTCTTAGCTTTTGTTTTTGCTATCACCTTAACTTCTGTGAATTCTTTCCTTGAATTTTCTATAATATGTGCTTCAATCTCATTCAAGGTATATTAAATAGGAATAGAAGTCCAATGTCTTATGGTTGAAAAGAAACAATGGCTAAGGCTCAAATGGGTTAACAATGGAAATTTTTCAGGACAGCTATTTGGCCAAGTAGTTAAGAAGAAGGAACTGCCTTTATCATATCAGCCATGCATGCAAGCTAGAGAAACAATCCAAATTCAAGAACCACTACAATGAGGTTCTCTAATTTCTATTTTCAGCTCATTCCTCTATGTGGTTTCTCAAACCAGGATCTAATTTCCCAAAATTCACATCAAGCATTATCTTAAAAAGATTCACCATAAAGTAGCTATACAAACAAGCATACATCATTCTCAATTTATATGCACAAATGAATATTAATAGATATCATGCTTTTGATGACTCATTACAATTAAGACTTGAAACAACATGTCAAACCTGAGATTGCTTGCTCTGGAATTCAAGGCTTTTTTTTTCAGATGCAGAAATGAAATGAAATAATAAGGAAAACTAAAACTAAAACAAAACAGTAAAAGTTTTAAAAGTCTCCCCTTTGTGTTCCACATTTAGCATGTCTCGCATATACAGCATGCGACCCAATTCCCAGATTTAGAACATTGATGTCCTCAGCAACAACTATTTTAAGCACAAAGTTCGCATTCTGTCAAATGGAACATGCACACATTTGTTAATCAACAAAATAGATTTTTATCCGCAGATATTGCATCAAAGGGAAAATTCTTTCATCATACTGTCTTCCAACAACACAGAAACTTAAATTAAAATAAGCAAATTAACTTCAAAAAGATTAAAACCACAGATAGAAAATGTTTTTGTTGTTCTGAAAAGAAAGAGGATCATCAGTAATCCTCCATGGTATCATCATCGGCTGGGGGTGAAGAGTGTGGAGGCTGTGATCTGAAACTAGTAGTGTCAATCCCATGATCACTGCATAGTCTCTCTATCATGCCCCGGATGAGCCTCTACTCGATCGTCACATCTTGCATCTGACGATCCAATCTCTGAAGAAGGACCATTTCTGCAGAAGGTGCTGATGCTGATGCTGGAGCTGGTGGCGGTATTGGTTGCGGTTCACCCAAGGCACAAGACGCCTTCCAGATAGAATGACGGTTGGACTCTGCCCTCATTGCATTGAAACTTGCTTGTGTAAGCTCCTTTTTGATTTTTACATCACTGGGCTCATCATCATCAATTTCCACCCCAGCTTCCAAACAAAGTTGCTCTATCAAGGAACTGTGGGCTATATGGATCTCAGCCTTTTTCTGGGTGATGATGTAGACAATCCTTTCAGATAGTAGAGCAGCAATATCCAAATTCTCCTCACTCAAGAGGGTATACAGTAGTGCTGCTCTCTCAATATTCACATCACTCATATTTGTAGATGCTATGATTGTGGAGTTTATAAATGTATGCCAGAACATTGCTTCAGGATTTAGATCTATCCTTTCCAATTTCTCAGGTACCCCTGGATTTCCACTTTTTGTTTTCCATGTGGCATAGGGATGAGTGATTGCACTTTTGATTCTCTCAGCTATATCTGGCATATCCTCCCAATAGAGTCCTGTTTCCTCAGAAGGTTGCATTCTGTTGTATGTTTGAGCAAAATAGCAAGCTTTGCTCCTGTCATAACTGGTGCCCAGAAATGTCTCTATTACTTCGGGAGAGAAAGAAATCTCATGTCCCCGTACCCAACTCTTCCTTGTTGCATTCACCGTCTCTAAGTCAGCATTTGCACAAAATTCTTTGAGAATTGTGCTTGAACTCGGATCAACAAATCGTACCAATTTGTTCCATCTTCTTCTCTCAGCCGTTATCCTTACCGGGCAATCACTATCCATAAAAACACTGATCTGCCTCTCAGAAATGATCTTTTTAGGAACAAACCATTGATAGTACCGGTCTTGAGCCTCAGGGGACAAGAACCTAGTACTATCAAAAATGGATGAAGAAGAGGTCTGAGGCCTCTTTGTGCCAGCAGCACTACTGTCGCCCGTTTTCTTCCCTGGGCCAGCTCCCTTTGTGGTTCTTTTGACTTGCTTGTCCTACACTCAGAAAAGTTCCAACACAATAGAATTCAAGCATGTTCATCAATTATCATTTTATCAAAATTCAGCATTGTAATTACACAAACCCATATCCAGATGCATACGAATTCAAGAATATGCATTATTATCATCTACCCATGTCCAGAGCTTGAAAGAAATCATTGGCACATAAACTCTTAATTGAACAAAGATATATTTGTGCCAAATATCATATGCATTGACAGATATTTGTGCTTTGACACATTCATACCAACACATATCTTTGAGAAAGATAGAATCTTGGACTATTTACATATAAACACAAAGAAAAAGAATTGATACATGGTATCTCAGAACCGTCAAATTTGTATTTTTCACAAATAAGCATATACATATTCTATACAAACTACCACTCAAACATTCCATGTTAATTTGAGAGATCAACCATCAGATCCTTACAACTATCACTCATCACCATGGAATGTGTAAACAAAACAACCATGAAAATAGCATGAGATGGTTGAAAATCATGAGAGTTACCTTTCCTCCAGCCATTTGAACTCAAAATAGAAAACCTGGTGTGTATGGCGGTGCTTCTGGCGGTACACAATGGTAGAGATGAACGGTGGTTGGAACAAGAAAATCAAGCGTTACCTTGGGGGGGTATGTTGAGGAGAAGAGAGGGAGAGGAAGAGATGCACGGCGCTGGAGAGTGTGGAGAGAATGCTGAGAGTGAGAGAATGAGAGTGATGTGTGTGTGAGTGATTAGGGTTTTAATTAAAACCCACGACCTTTTGTCTTCACGCTCGCAGCGTCAATCCCACGCTGTGAGCGTGAGTCTTTCTGACTGCCCACGCTTGTAGCGTGAACTTCACGCTATCAGCGTGGAGGTGTCTGCTTGCTGTCGCTGCCAGCGTGACGGCTGGCAGCGTGGCGGTACTAGGGTTTCACGCTCCAAGCGTGACGGTTCTTGGAAACTTCACGCTATTAGCGTGACGGTTCTTGGAAACTTCACGCTATTAGCGTGACGGTTCCTGTTCATCCACGCTTGAAGCGTGGATCACGCTATGAGCGTGAGACCTTCTGTTATTTCACGCTTGAAGCGTGAAATCCACGCTAACAGCGTGGAAGCCACTGTGTTCTCACGCTTCAAGCGTGATTTTGACGCTGGAAGCGTCAATTTCTCTCTCTTTTTTTTTTGCAGAAAATTATCCCTACTGGGTTGCCTCCCAATGAGCGCTTGTTTAATGTCACGAGCCTGACAGTAATCATTTATGATTTGGGTGAAGATAAAGGGACAGAAATTGTGTCCCTATAAATATCTCCACCATGATAGACTTTCAACCGACACCCATTGACCTTGAAAGGTCTCTTCAGTGTTAGAGGGGAAATACCCAACTATTTCGCATATGGAAATACCTTTTT
>JAVKPL010003321.1:0-19200 GCA_032173675.1 Gastrolobium villosum
AGTCCAGTGAGTCAACACTCCATCGGCATTAATGTAACTACCCCCGTCGCATTCATCCAAGGGCTGTCCATTATTCTCTTGCTGTAGAAACTGAGACATTCTTTCTTCCTTTCTTTCTTTATTTTCCTAGTTTAGTTGACTTTGGAAGAAACTTTGAAGTTCTTTGTTGATGCCTTTTATTCAGAGTTCAAAGACTTCCTTCTTTATAGGAATTCAGTTAGCTTTAAGATATGACGATGCATGCATGTTATCCTTTTAAACCATATTGCAAATTCAAATGTCTGTTGAGACTTTTGAAGTTTTGATATTTAAAAATTGTATATTCCGCTAATAAGATAAGCTGGGCTCATCTTATTTAACGAGAGTCTTTTAATTTTTATTTTTATTTTTGTCATATTTTTCAACCAGAGACATTTTAATTTCAGTCATTCTGAATATTAATAAATTAATTAATTAGCTGGATGATAAAAAAATAAAATAAAAATAATAGCAAGATGAAGTTAAATGTAAGGGTGCAAGATAGCAGCGTTCTTAAAGTCAATATGGAACTTGATCCAAAATTGGATGATCTTGATAGAATGGTGCAAAAATCCAAAATCGTTTGCAATATTAATTAGCCTTTTGTAGCCCACGAACATAAAAGATGGAAAAATTAAAGTTTTGTTTAATTTCTATTTTGGAAAACAGTTTTTTAGTTTTCAGAGAAAAAAAATTAGGCTCTGTTTGATTTCTGTTTTGGAAAATAGTTTTTTAGTTTCCAGAACAAAAAAACAAAAAAACTCGTTTGGTAAGACCTATTTTGTAAAAAATGTTTTGAAAACTATAACTGTTTTTTTGTTTTTAGAATCAAATTTAAAGAACATATTTGCATTGTTTTTTGTTTTCTGTTTTGGTTTTTAACTTTTAAAAAGAAAAAACATAGAAAACAACTGTTTTCATAACTATTTTACAAAACAGTTTTAAGAACAAAAAAACCAGAACATAATCAAACAGAAACTCGCTTGGTAAGACCTGTTTTGTAAAAAATGTTTTAAAAACTATAACTGTTTTTTTTTTTAGAATCAAATTTAGAGAATATGTCTGAGTTGTTTTTGTTTTCTGTTTTGGTTTTTAACTTTTAAAAAAGAAAAAAACATAGAAAATAACTGTTTTCATAACTATTTTACAAAACAGTTTTAAGAACAAAAAAACCAGAACACAATCAAACAGAAACTCATTTGGTAAGACCTGTTTTGTAAAAAATATTTTGAAAACTATAACTATTTTTTTTTATTTTTAGAATCAAATTTAGAGAATATGTCTGAGTTGTTTTTGTTTTCTGTTTTGGTTTTTAACTTTTAAAAAGAAAAAAACATATAAAACAACTGTTTTCATAACTGTTTTACAAAACAGTTTTAAAAACAAAAAAACTAGAACACAATCAAACATACCCTAAATTTTCGTGTGGAATAAGCAACCTTTGCCCACCCTCAGTTCAATACATGAATCATGCAATAGATATGTTAGGGTTTAAAGAAGATACATTTATTCGAATAATTATTCCTGATCAAATGCGTTTTTGATCAATTCTTCAGACTTGAAGCACACAAGTCCTCCGATGGAAATCCTCACCACCTTTATTCAATGGAGGTTGCTAGACTCAAGAGAAGAATAGAGATTCCGCAATACCTTTGGTTATTCCAAGAGAGAGATAGCCGCCACACTGATGTGTGTTGGCTAAAGTTTCAGTGGAAAAAATTAGAGAAGAAGAAGAGATACAAAACTAAGGAAGAAGAGGGGTGACTCATTAACCTAAGACTAGGTCAAATCAGCACCCTCATCAAATCCCAATCTTATTGGGTAATTTCCTTAATTTTATCCAATCAATCTAATTGATTGATTTCCCCAATTTCAACCAATTAATTTAATTAATTGGTTTCCTTAATTTTGATCAATCAATCCAATTGATTTGTTTCAAATCAATCTAATTGATTGGTTTTCCTTTATTTTCTCCATTTTCAATAAATCTAATTTAATGACTATATTAAAATTCCAATTTCAAATTCGAAATTCAAAGTTATAATTTAAATCAATTTTATTTAAATTCAAATTTCCAATTCGAAATTAGAATTCAATATTGATTTTATTAATTTAATATTTAAATTAATTAGGTTATATTTAAATAATACAGATGTTTGCCACAAATTAATGCTGAACTTTTTTTCCTCCTATATTAAGTTTAAATTTCGAATTTTAAAAGTGAGTGATATTTGATATTTGATATTAATAGTGAGTGAATTTTAAATTTTGAATTTCCACTAATATTTTCCCCATAATTTTACATCAAATATTTTTTCCTATTTAATAATGGCTTATATTTGATAAATTTTAAAGAAAAAATATTTTTACTCTTATTGTAGAAAAAAAAATCTATCATAAATATCCATTTATTTTTACATAAACGTTACAATCTTATTTTTTTACAACCATATCTTAACACCGTTGATTTCTGTGAATCAACGGTTATGATTTTCTAAATTAAACTCATTAATTAATAAATGATTCACGATCCGTTTAGATCTAAGATTTGACCTTATTTTTTTTTTATATATAGCCCACTAGGTGAGACTTTCACCCTACGCACTCCAAATCCACACAACAAAACATTTAACAAACAGACCAATCAGATCGCAGCAGTGCAGCACGTTCTCCGGAGCCTCGAGTCCCCAAAGGTTTTCACCCCCGGCATTCTTACCGGTAACTATCACCACCGTTGATCATTAACATGCATGGTTATATATGAACATGTCTAATACTGTATTACAATGACTCATACTTTGAAATAGATGCTTTTGTTTTGCTGACAATGAATCTTATCACTTTGACATGTCACGGCGAGAGAGCGCATGATAAAGAGTGAAGAAATATAATTCTTGATTTGTTTATTGACGGTCTAGTGCATCCTCTCTGTCTTAATTTCATTTAACCAAATGAACGATCTTAGTTCATTCACAATCTAAGAGATAATTTCACTTTTTCATCTTACCAACTTTTAAGCAAGTACATCCTCTCTAGAGTTCATTCCCTTTTTATACATTAAATGTCATGATATTGTATTAAAAAATAGATTAATCACCCCAGGGTTGTTGGTCTAGTATAGATCTTAGGATTACGCCCCGAGAAGGGTGGAGAGGCTAAATCTCAAAACCCGATTAGTTGGGGGCCGTTTGGGTTTTGGACACCCGTTGGTATCTAAACCACCACTTCCCAATAAATCCCAACTAGCGATGGTGAGTTCGGGACAATTTTTGTATACAGCTTTACCCTCGCATATTTAGGTTGTTTCTATTACTTGAGAAACAGAAAACAGAAATAGAGAAAATCCGGCTCCGTTTGATTTCTGTTTTTGAAAACAGTTTTTTAGTTTTCGGAACAAAAAAATTAAAAAATTCGTTTGATAAGATTTGTTTTGTAAAAAATGTTTTGAAAACTATAACTGTTTTTTTGTTTTTTTTTAAGTCAAATTTAAAGAACGTGTATGAGTTATTTTTGTTTTCTATTTTGGTTTTTAACTTTAAAAAAAAATATATAGAAAACAACTATTTCCATAACTATTTTACAAAACAATTTTAAGAACAAAAAAACCAGCACAATCAAAGAGACTCTTCATCTTGTCTTATTAAGATCTCCAAAACTTTACATGTATGTCATTTTATATATGTACAACTACTGAAGACAGAAAGAAGGAGAAGGAGGGAAAGTTTGCTACAACTGAATCCTACGTGGCACCTATACAAGATTCTAGAATGAGAATATATGATAATAGTTTCCAATATTCAAACCGGTGACCTTTGGGTCACAAAGGAGTTGCTTTAAATCTACTCCAAATTTGCCCCATGAAAAAAAACAATGACTCTAGAGACACGTTTTGGTCACCTTGGGAATATAGTTGGTCTATAGCATGGAACTTGTTATCTGAATATTTTTATTAAGCTGTTGTTATTGTATCTGAAGGGCCGGCTTGGCTCAGCGGTAAGCTTGCTTGCCGTGGTGTGTCAGGTCGCGGGTTCGAATCAGTCACTCTGCAAAAAGCAGGGGAAAGACTGCCTAGAGTATTCCCTTCCCCAGGCACTCACGAAGTGGGTATTTGAACTGGGTCAGCCCTTGTTGTTATTGTATCTGTCGTTTTGATTACATTTTGTTTCCGATAATGCACTAAGCAAAATGTTTTCCATTAGTAGACCAAACGACAGAATATCAGTTTACATTTGTGTGTGTGTGTGTGTGTGTGTTTTTTTACAGCTTTCTTGATTCAAAGCAGGACATTGATCTCATTAAGGGAAAATGGAGCGTGCTTCAATCAAGAGTAACATGGGTGATTCTCATGTGAGAGAGAATTGCAAAGATCTTGATTCTGAGGATAAAATAAGAAGGTTAGAAAGACGATGGAAGAGAAGGGAGAATTGCAATGCCAGTGCTACAAGGACAACTGTGAAGAGTGAAGTAAATAAGGCTGTTCTAACAGAAAAAAATGGTTATATGGTGGAGGATGAAGTAGATGAGGACAACAAATTTTTTTTGGATACTTACGTTTCTGATATTGATCTTGTCAGTGATAATAATGTTGATGGTTTTGATGCTGATGTGGACACCGACCACAACAGTGACAATGATATTGATTCAGATCCTCAGTATAAGAAGTTCTTGGAAAATTTGAGGAAAGAAGGGAATTCTTATGTTTACTCTTGCTTTGTGGAAAACCAGCTTGTGCATGTAAGGTATGAGGGAGAAGAAGAAGAAGAGGAAGAAAGGTTGCATAATGGGCTCAAGTTAGACACTAAGATGTTAAATGGTTTGACACAGAGGGATGAGACTGGAAATGTTGGAAATATTGGGATTGATTCATTGAGAGAACAAACAGGTGGCTCAATGGAATCTCAGCAAAATATGGATACTGAAAGAGTACATTGTAATAAAAAAAGGGCAAATGAAGATGTATCTGGTGTCCCTAATAAGAGGTTCCACATTGATGTGGAGTTTGATGTATCTGGTGTCCCTAACAAGAGTTGCCACAGTGATGTGGAGTTTGATGTGGATGAAGATTACCAATTATTCCTGAATTCTTGGACAGATGATGACAATTTGGTCCATATGGGTGGTGAATTAATGGGAAAGACTACCAGAGTGCAGTGTGATAAGACATTTGATACTCGCGAAGTGCAGTGTGGCATTGATGAAGATTACCAACTATTCCTGAATTCTGCTGATATTGTTCATGACGATTTGGTGTTTATGCGTGACAGGAATATCTCAAAGATAAACAAGATGGAGGGTGGTAGTAATGTTGATGGTTCTGATGCTGATGTGGACACCGACCACAATAGTGACAATGATATTGATTCAGATCCTCAGTATAAGAAGTTCTTGGAAAATTTGAGGAAAGAAGGGAATTCCTATGTTTACTCTTGCTTTGTGGAAAACCAGCTTGTGCATGTAAGGTATGAGGGAGAAGAAGAAGAAGAGGAAGAAAGGTTGCATAATGGGCTCAAGTTAGACACTAAGATGTTAAATGGTTTGACACAGAGGGATGAGACTGGAAATGTTGGAAATATTGGGATTGATTCATTGAGAGAACAGACAGGTGGCTCAATGGAATCTCAGCAAAATATGGAAACTGAAAGAGTACATTGTAATAAAAAAAGGGCAAATGAAGATGTATCTGGTGTCCCTAATAAGAGGTTCCACAGTGATGTGGAGTTTGATGTATCTGGTGTCCCTAACAAGAGTTGCCACGGTGATGTGGAGTTTGATGTGGATGAAGATTATCAATTAATCCTGAATTCTTGGACAGATGAGGACAATTTGGTCCATATGGGTGGTGAATTAATGGGAAAGACTACCATAGTGCAATGTGATAAGGCATTTGATACTCGCGAAGTGCAGTGTGGCATTGATGAAGATTACCAACTATTTCTGAATTCTACGGATATTGTTCATGACGATTTGGTGTTTATGCGTGACAGGAATATCTCAAAGATAAACAAGATGGAGGGTGGTAGTAATGTTGATGGTTCTGATGCTGATGTGGACACCGACCATTAATGTAACTATCCCCGTCGCATTCAGCCAAGGGCTGTCCATTATTCTCTTGCTGTAGAAACTGAGACATTCTTTCTTCCTTTCTTTCTTTATTTTCCTAGTTTAGTTGACTTTGGAAGAAACTTTGAAGTTCTTTGTTGATGCCTTTTATTTAGAGTTCAAAGACTTCCTTCTTTATAGGAATTCAGTTAGCTTTAAGATATGACGATGCATGCATGTTATCCTTTTAAACCATATTGCAAATTCAAATGTCTGTTGAGACTTTTGAAGTTTTGATATTTAAAAATCGTATGTTCCGCTAATAAGATAAGCTGGGCTCATCTTATTTAACGAGAGTCTTTTAATTTTTATTTTTTTTGTCATATTTTTCAATCAGAGACATTTTAATTTCAGTCATTCTGAATATTAATAAATTAATTAATTAGCTGGATGATAAAAAAATAAAATAAAAATAATAGCAAGATGAACTTAAATGTAAGGGTGCAAGATAGCAGCGTTCTTAAAGTCAATATGGAACTTGATCCAAAATTGGATGATCTTGATAGAATGGTGCAAAAATCCAAAATCCTTTGCAATATTAATCAGCCTTTTGTAGCCCATGAACATAAAAGATGGAAAAATTAAGGTTTTGTTTAATTTCTGTTTTGGAAAACAGTTTTTTAGTTTTCAGAAAAAAAAAAATTAGGCTCTGTTTGATTTCTGTTTTGGAAAACAGTTTTTTAGTTTCCAGAACAAAAAAACTAAAAAACTCGTTTGGTAAGATATATTTTGTAAAAAATGTTTTGAAAACTATAACTGTTTTTTTGTTTTTAGAATCAAATTTAGAGAACATATTTGCGTTGTTTTTGTTTTCTGTTTTGGTTTTTAACTTTTTAAAAGAAAAAACATAGAAAACAACTGTTTTCATAACTATTTTACAAAACAGTTTTAAGAACAAAAAAACCAGAACACAATCAAACAGAAACTCGTTTGGTAAGACCTGTTTTGTAAAAAATGTTTTGAAAACTATAACTGTTTTTTTTTTTAGAATCAAATTTAGAGAATATGTCTGAGTTGTTTTTGTTTTCTGTTTTGGTTTTTAACTTTTAAAAAGAAAAAAAACATAGAAAATAACTGTTTTCATAACTATTTTACAAAACAGTTTTAAGAACAAAAAAACCAGAACACAATCAAACAGAAACTCATTTGGTAAGACCTGTTTTGTAAAAAATGTTTTGAAAACTATAACTTTTTTTTTTGTTTTTAGAATCAAATTTAGAGAATATGTCTGAGTTGTTTTTGTTTTCTGTTTTGGTTTTTAACTTTTAAAAAGAAAAAAACATATAAAACAACTGTTTTCATAACTATTTTACAAAACAGTTTTAAAAACAAAAAAACCAGAACACAATCAAACATACCCTAAATTTTCGTGTGGAATAAGCAACCTTTGCCCACCCTCAGTTCAATACATGAATCATGCAATAGATATGTTAGGGTTTAAAGAAGATACCTTTATTCGAATAATTATTCCTGATCAAATGCATTTTTGGTCAATTCTTCAGACTTGAAGCATATAAGTCCTCCGATGGAAATCCTCACCACCTTTATTCAATGGATGTTGCTAGACTCAAGAGAAGAATAGAGATTCCGCAATACCTTTGGTTATTCCAAGAGAGAGATAGCCGCCACACTGATGTGTGTTGGCTAAAGTTTCAGTGGAAAAAATTAGAAGAAGAAGAAGAGATACAAAACTAAGGAAGAAGAGGGGCGACTCATTAACCTAAGACTAGGTCAAATCAGCACCCTCATCAAATCCCAATCTTAATGGGTAATTTCCTTAATTTTATCCAATCAATCTAATTGATTGATTTCCCCAATTTCAACCAATTAATTTAATTAATCGGTTTCCTTAATTTTGACCAATCAATCCAATTGATTTGTTTCAAATCAATCTAATTGATTGGTTTTCCTTTATTTTCTCCATTTTCAATAAATCTAATTTAATGACTATATTTAAATTCCAATTTCAAATTCGAAATTCAAAGTTATAATTTAAATCAATTTTATTTAAATTCAAATTTCCAATTCGAAATTAAAATTCAGTATTGATTTTGTTAATTTAATATTTAAATTAATTAGGTTATATTTAAATAATACAAATGTTTGCCACAAATTAATGCTGAATTTTTTTTCCTCCTATATTAAGTTTAAATTTCGAATTTTAAAAGTGAGTAATATTTGATATTTGATATTAATAGTGAGTGAATTTTAAATTTTGAATTTCCACTAATATTTTCCCCATAATTTTACATCAAATATTTTTTCCTATTTAATAATGGCTTATATTTGATAAATTTTAAAGAAAAAATATTTTTACTCTTATTGTAGAAAAAAAATCTATCATAAATATCCATTTATTTTTACATAAACGTTACAATCTTATTTTTTTACAACTTTTTACAACCATATCTTAACACCGTTGATTTCTGTGAATCAACGGTTATGATTTTCTAAATTAAACTCATTAATTAATAAATAATTCACAATCCGTTTAGACCTAAGATTTGACCTTATTTTTTTTATATATAGCCCACTAGGTGAGACTTTCACCCTACGCACTCCAAATCCACACAACAAAACAATTAACTAACAGACCAATCAGATCGCAGCAGTGCAGCACGTTCTCCGGAGCCTCGAGTCCCCAAAGGTTTTCACCCCCGGCATTCTTACCGGTAACTATCACCACCGTTGATCATTAACATGCATGGTTATATATGAACATGTCTAATACTGTATTACAATGACTCATACTTTGAAATAGATGCTTTTGTTTTGCTGACAATGAATCTTATCACTTTGACATGTCACGGCGAGAGAGCGCATGATAAAGAGTGAAGAAATATAATTCTTGATTTGTTTATTGACGGTCTAGTGCATCCTCTCTGTCTTAATTTCATTTAACCAAATGAACGATCTTAGTTCATTCACAATCTAAGAGATAATTTCACTTTCTCATCTTAACAACTTTTAAGCAAGTACATCCTCTCTAGAGTTCATTCCCTTCTTATACATTAAATGTCATGATATTGTATTAAAAAATAGATTAATCACCCCAGGGTTGTTGGTCTAGTATAGATCTTAGGATTACGCCCCGAGAAGGGTGGAGAGGCTAAATCTCAAAACCCGATTAGTTGGGGGCCGTTTGGGTTTTGGACACCCGTTGGTATCTAAACCACCACTTCCCAATAAATCCCAACTAGCGATGGTGAGTTCGGGACAATTTTTGTATAGAGCTTTACCCTCGCATATTTAGGTTGTTTCTATTACTTGAGAAACAGAAAACAGAAATAGAGAAAATCCGGCTCCGTTTGATTTCTGTTTTTGAAAACAGTTTTTTAGTTTTCGGAACAAAAAAATTAAAAAATTCGTTTGATAAGATTTGTTTTCTAAAAAATGTTTTGAAAACTATAACTCTTTTTTTGTTTTTTTTAAGTCAAATTTAAAGAACGTGTATGAGTTATTTTTGTTTTCTATTTTGGTTTTTAACTTTAAAAAAAAATATATAGAAAACAACTATTTTCATAACTATTTTACAAAACAATTTTAAGAACAAAAAAACCAGCACACAATTAAAGAGACTCTTCATCTTGTCTTATTAAGATCTCCAAAACTTTACATGTATGTCATTTTATATATGTACAACTACTGAAGACAGAAAGAAGGAGAAGGAGGGAAAGTTTGCTACAACTGAATCCTACGTGGCACCTATACAAGATTCTAGAATGAGAATATATGATAATAGTTTCCAATATTCAAACCGGTGACCTTTGGGTCACAAAGGAGTTGCTTTAAATCTACTCCAAATTTGCCCCATGAAAAAAAACAATGACTCTAGAGACACGTTTTGGTCACCTTGGGAATATAGTTGGTCTATAGCATGGAACTTGTTATCTGAATATTTTTATTAAGCTGTTGTTATTGTATCTGAAGGGCCGGCTTGGCTCAGCGGTAAGCTTGCTTGCCATGGTGTGTCAGGTCGTGGGTTCGAATCAGTCACTCTGCAAAAAGCAGGGGAAAGACTGCCTAGAGTATTCCCTTCCCCAGGCACTCACGAAGTGGGTATTTGAACTGGGTCAGCCCTTGTTGTTATTGTATCTGTCGTTTTGATTACATTTTGTTTCCGATAATGCACTAAGCAAAATGTTTTCCATTAGTAGACCAAACGATAGAATATCAGTTTACATTTGTGTGTGTGTGTGTGTTTTTTTACAGCTTTCTTGATTCAAAGCAGGACATTGATCTCATTAAGGGAAAATGGAGCGTGCTTCAATCAAGAGTAACATGGGTGATTCTCATGTGAGAGAGAATTGCAAAGATCTTGATTCTGAGGATAAAATAAGAAGGTTAGAAAGACGATGGAAGAGAAGGGAGAATTGCAATGCCAGTGCTACAAGGACAACTGTGAAGAGTGAAGTAAATAAGGCTGTTCTAACAGAAAAAAATGGTTATATGGTGGAGGATGAAGTAGACGAGGACAACAAATTTTTTTTGGATACTTACGTTTCTGATATTGATCTTGTCAGTGATAATAATGTTGATGGTTCTGATGCTGATGTGGACACCGACCACAACAGTGACAATGATATTGATTCAGATCCTCAGTATAAGAAGTTTTTGGAAAATTTGAGGAAAGAAGGGAATTCCTATGTTTACTCTTGCTTTGTGGAAAACCAGCTTGTGCATGTAAGGTATGAGGGAGAAGAAGAAGAGGAAGAAAGGTTGCATAATGGGCTCAAGTTAGACACTAAGATGTTAAATGGTTTGACACAGAGGGATGAGACTGGAAATGTTGGAAATAATGTGATTGATTCATTGAGAGAACAGACAGGTGGCTCAATGGAATCTCAGCAAAATATGGAAACCGAAAGAGTACATTGTAATAAAAAAAGGGCAAATGAAGATGTATCTTTTGTCCCTAATAAGAGGTTCCACAGTGATGTGGAGTTTGATGTATCTGGTGTCCCTAACAAGAGTTGCCACAGTGATGTGGAGTTTGATGTGGATGAAGATTACCAATTATTCCTGAATTCTTGGACAGATGATGACAATTTGGTCCATATGGGTAGTGAATTAATGGGAAAGACTACCAGAGTGCAGTGTGATAAGGCATTTGTTACTCGCGAAGTGCAGTGTGGCATTGATGAAGATTACCAACTATTCCTGAATTCTGCTAATATTGTTCATGACGATTTGGTGTTTATGCGTGACAGGAATATCTCAAAGATAAACAAGATGGAGGGTGGTAGTAATGTTGATGGTTCTGATGCTGATGTGGACATTGACCACAACAGTGACAATGATATTGATTCAGATCCTCAGTATAAGAAGTTCTTGGAAGATTTGAGGAAAGAAGGGAATTCCTATGTTTACTCTTGCTTTGTGGAAAACCAGCTTGTGCATGTAAGGTATGAGGGAGAAGAAGAAGAAGAGGAAGAAAGGTTGCATAATGGGCTCAAGTTAGACACTAAGATGTTAAATGGTTTGACACAGAGGGATGAGACTGGAAATGTTGGAAATATTGGGATTTATTCATTGAGAGAACAGACAGGTGGCTCAATGGAATCTCAGCAAAATATGGAAACTGAAAGAGTACATTGTAATAAAAAAAGGGCAAATGAAGATGTATCTGGTGTCCCTAATAAGAGGTTCAATAGTGATGTGAAGTTTGATGTATCTGGTGTCCCTAACAAGAGTTGCCACAGTGATGTGGAGTTTGATGTGGATGAAGATTACCAATTATTCCTGAATTCTTGGACAGATGATGACAATTTGGTCCATATGGGTGGTGAATTAATGGGAAAGACTACCAGAGTGCAGTGTGATAAGGCATTTGATACTCGCGAAGTGCAGTGTGGCATTGATGAAGATTACCAACTATTCCTGAATTCTGCTGATATTGTTCATGATGATTTGGTGTTTATGCGTGACAGGAATATCTCAAAGATAAACAAGATGGAGGGTGGTAGTAATGTTGATGGTTCTGATGCTGATGTGGACACCGACCACAACAGTGACAATGATATTGATTCAGATCCTCAGTATAAGAAGTTCTTGGAAAATTTGAGGAAAGAAGGGAATTCCTATGTTTACTCTTGCTTTGTGGAAAACCAGCTTGTGCATGTAAGGTATGAGGGAGAAGAAGAAGAAGAGGAAGAAAGGTTGCATAATGGGCTCAAGTTAGACACTAAGATGTTAAATGGTTTGACACAGAGCGATGAGACTGGAAATGTTGGAAATATTGGGATTGATTCATTGAGAGAACAGACAGGTGGCTCAATGGAATGTCAGCAAAATATGGAAACTGAAAGAGTACATTGTAATAAAAAAAGGGCAAATGAAGATGTATCTGATGTCCCTAATAAGAGGTTCCACAGTGATGTGGAGTTTGATGTATCTGGTGTCCCTAACAAGAGTTGCCACAGTGATGTGGAGTTTGATGTGGATGAAGATTACCAATTATTCCTGAATTCTTGGACAGAAGATGACAATTTGGTCCATATGGGTGGTGAATTAATGGGAAAGACTACCAGAGTGCAGTGTGATAAGGCATTTGATACTCGCGAAGTGCAGTGTGGCATTGATGAAGATTACCAACTATTCCTGAATTCTGCTGATATTGTTCATGACGATTTGGTGTTTTTGCGTGACAGGAATATCTCAAATATAAACAAGATGGAGGGTGGTAGTAATGTTGATGGTTCTGATGCTGATGTGGACACCGACCACAACAGTGACAATGATATTGATTCAGATCCTCATTATAAGAAGTTCTTGGAAAATTTGAGGAAAGAAGGGAATTCCTGTGTTTACTCTTGCTTTGTGGAAAACCAGCTTGTGCATGTAAGGTATGAGGGAGAAGAAGAAGAAGATGAAGAAAGGTTGCATAATGGGCTCAAGTTAGACACTAAGATGTTAAATGGTTTGACACAGAGGGATGAGACTGGAAATGTTGGAAATATTGGGATTGATTCATTAAGAGAACAGACAGGTGGCTCAATGGAATCTCAGCAAAATATGGAAACTGAAAGAGTACATTGTAATAAAAAAAGGGCAAATGAAGATGTATCTGGTGTCCCTAATAATAGGTTCCACAGTGATGTGGAGTTTGATGTATCTGGTGTCCCTAACAAGAGTTGCCACAGTGATGTGGAGTTTGATGTGGATGAAGATTACCAATTATTCCTGAATTCTTGGACAGATGATGACAATTTGGTCCTTATGGGTGGTGAATTAATGGGAAAGACTACCAGAGTGCAGTGTGATAAGGCATTTGATACTCGCGAAGTGCAGTGTGGCATTGATGAAGATTACCAACTATTCCTGAATTCTGCTAATATTGTTCATGACGATTTGGTGTTTATGCGTGACAGGAATATCTCAAATATAAACAAGATGGAGGGTGGTAGTAATGTTGATGGTTCTGATGCTGATGTGGACACCGACCACAACAGTGACAATGATATTGATTCAGATCCTCAGTATAAGAAGTTCTTGGAAAATTTAAGGAAAGAAGGGAATTCCTATGTTTACTCTTGCTTTGTGGAAAACCAGCTTGTGCATGTAAGGTATGAGGGAGAAGAAGAAGAAGAGGAAGAAAGGTTGCATAATGGGCTCAAGTTAGACACTAAGATGTTAAATGGTTTGACACAGAGGGATGAGACTGGAAATGTTTGAAATATTGGGATTGATTCATTGAGAGAACAGACAGGTGGCTCAATGGAATCTCAGCAAAATATGGAAACTGAAAGAGTACATTGTAATAAAAAAAGGGCAAATGAAGATGTATCTGGTGTCCCTAATAAGAGGTTCCACAGTGAGGTGGAGTCTGATGTATCTGGTGTCCCTAACAAGAGTTGCCACAGTGATGTGGAGTTTGATGTGGATGAAGATTACCAATTATTCCTGAATTCTTGGACAGATGATGACAATTGGTCCATATGGGTGGTGAATTAATGGGAAAGACTACCAGAGTGCAGTGTGATAAGGCATTTGATACTCGCGAAGTGCAGTGTGGCATTGATGAAGATTACCAACTATTCCTGAATTCTGCTGATATTGTTCATGACGATTTGGTGTTTATGCGTGACAGGAATATCTCAAAGATAAACAAGATGGAGGGTGGTAGTAATTCCTCTGACCCGGATCTAATTCTTCTAGAACCTGATGAAATTTGTGAAAACACTCCATTCATTTCTTCAAAAACATATGATTCATCTGTAAGTGTCTTTAACTTCAAACAGTGTAACTGTTTTAGTCATAATCTGCAACATAGTTCACACAGATGCATAGTAATGAGCAATCTTGAAACAATTATTTTTTAACTTCTTGATATGTTTTGGTGTGTTTAGTGGTTTGAAAGTGAAATGAAACCCAGACACAGCGGGGAATTCTCTGCTTATGATCATTCACAGTTTAGGAAAAAACTTATGGAATATCTTGAAAGGCCTTATGACAAACAAGAGTATGAGTTTTTTATGCATGAATTACATCAACGAAGGCAGAAGGAACGTCATCTAGAAACTCGTCAGGGGGTGATTAAATCATATCACACTCATGGTGAAACCAAATCTTATCTTGAGTTGTATCCAGGTAGGTCTAGCAATTTCTCAAGCATTCTGACTTTTCAGATATTCCTTTTTTGGTTATAAAAATGGTAGCATGAAGTTTAATCCGAACTATGCAGTCAAGGTTCAGTGGTTTTGATTCATTCCACCTATAACATTAAACACTCTCACTTGATATTCTGGATGGACTGACCAAAACTTGGTTGAGTTATATGAATTAAGAGCAAGTTATACATTCTATCCCTCTTGTCATAAACTTACAATTACCTCCATTATATGTGTATTTTTTTCATCGTACAGAAATGGTTGTTTGTGTCTTCTGAAAATATAAACAGGGGTGTCTGTGAAAAACTGAAATTTTAATATAGGAGGTTAAGTGTAATTACCAAAACAACATGGGTGATGAAAATAATTTAGAACCTCTGGAATAAATTAATTTGCTTATGTACTAGTAAATTAATTTATTCTGAGCTCATTATTTATCAGTAGGGAAACCTTTAATTTCTCTCTAGTCAAGTTATACCATAATACCTTTTAGCTTAGGAACATCATTTCATTGTATTTCTGAAAATCTGTGGTTTGTGCAAGTTGTTAGGTAAGGTTGCTTCTGCTTCTTTTGGACTTTCAAGTGCTTCTAATCTCGTTCTTGCACAACTCTGTCTATGCTCAATCTGATGTCATTTCTCTATCAAATATTTGTTTCATAATTGTACAGATCTATCAGAAGCAATTGCTGGACTCAAGGAACAACCACATAGGATTTTGTTTCTCTTGCGTGGATTCATTTTTTGGTTGCAAGTAAGTCAACAGGTTCATGTTCAAACATTTTTCTGTTTTAGATCTTTAATGTGTATAAAGAATATTTTGCCCATTGAAGCAGTACTTCGATAAACTATGTTTCTGGTTTTCAACTTGATTGATTTAGATGATGATAGTGAACTTACTTACTTTAGTTGGTTATGGTTTACTTGGAGGTGATGGGTTCTTATTTTAGAGTCTTTTCTGGTTGTAATTGTTTTAATCCTATGATACAAACATTGGGAGAGCCTCACCCCAAAAACTAACTCATGAGGTAGGAGAGCCCAAAGTCCATATAAACTCACACCAGAACCTTATGTTTCCAATGTGGGATTTAAAGTCTCATACGTTGGAGTAGGATCGTAACATCCTATATGTAAAGAAAGTTGTTAAAATGTGTTACGTGGCCACACCTAGCAAGTTTTAACAAGGATCTCTACTCACGCTTTTCTCAAATGTCAGAGAATGCCATTAGACTAAAAAGTCTTTGGGCAAATAATCCACAATATTTTTCTTTAGTTATTATTCTAAATTAAAAAAAAGTTGATATATGTAGCAATTGGATCTGGATATACTTGTGGTGTCTCATTTGCTAATAATCAATAAATTTTGGCTATTTAGTAGTAGGAAAAAATGTTTATCCTTTTGAAGAATATAATTTTGTGCCATTTTAGATGAAACGACATCGTTTTGATGCATAATTGGTGATTTTTTATATTTTCTATGGAGGAGAGAGAATATAAAAAATCACCAATTATGCACCAAAACGATGTCGTTTCATCTGAAATAGCACAAATTTATATTCTTTAAAAGTAAAAACATTCTTTCTTTAGTGGTATTTATGGATTTGGTGACTTCTGTTTGGCATTCGGGCTTTATTTTCTCATGCTGTCTTTTAGATTACATTTGTTCGTTCGTTTGGAGCATTGATTCATGATTTTACGTTTACATGTGTTCTTTCTAACACAATGGTGTGGGTTCTTGTATTGATCTTCTGCTAACTAATGTGAATTACTTGTAATGGGAGTTTTCTTGATGTACTTTGTCTATACATTCTTGCAGAATGTGAGCGACAACGGAAATTTTCGGCCTTGGCTTGACGAATCATGTTTGGAGATTTTACGAAAAATGTAAATATGGATTCTTGCTTGCTATATCTAAAGATTTGGAAGCAAGAGTTTAATGAACTTGAATGGGAAACAGAGTTTATGTACAGTTAATTTTATCCCTGAACTTTGACCCAGTTGTTCAAAGAAAGATTGCTAGAGATGTCCTCAATTTTTTGCCTGCTGTACGTCTATTCTTTTGCTGCACCATTGAGAATAAGAGGAAGGGTGATAATAGAGTTATGGAGGTAAGATAAGACTGTGCATGGTTCGGTTCAAATAGAAAAACCACGTTGCTTTTTAATTGAAATTAACGGCACCAAGAAAAACCGAATTGCAAGTAAACCAGTTCATATAGTTCGGTTTTCTTGTGGTACAATTCACAGATGTTCAAAATAACTAAACAAATTTGAGTTCTTTTTTGAATTAAATTGTATTGCACTTAAATGAATTGATTTAAAAAAAAAATCATAAAATAAACTGATTTTTTAGAAATCAGATAACAAACCAACCCGATTTTAAAAAATCAATTCATTAAGCAAACTATTTTTAAAAAACGAGTTCAAATACTAAATTGGTTTTGAAAAACCAATTTATGAATCAAATTGATAAATTGGTTTAAAAAATCAGTCTATGAATCGAATTAATTTTTTTTTCTTCTTCTTTTTTCTCTTATTTATTTATTTATTGTCTTCTTCTTTTTTTCATTTTATTTTTTAAGTTTTTACTTTCCTTTTTTTCCTTATGTATTTGTTCTCTTAATTAACTTTATTTTTTTTATTTTTAGTATCATTTAAATTTTTTTATTTTTATCCTTTTCCCCCTAATATTTTTGTACTTTTTATTTGGGTTTATATGTCATCGACTCCAACTAATTTGAAATAAATGTATTGTTGATGAACCAAACTATTTTTTTAAAATCACTTAATGAACTAAACTGATTTTTTAATGTTATTCTGCTCATTTTCTTTTTCTTTTCTTTTTTTGGTCATACACAATGTTTTACTTATCATATTCAATTATTATGCAAAACCTTTATACAAGCAGTAACATTGATAACCCCAAGATATTTTGATATTGTACCCGTATACATAATGCAATTTATTGGACTACAATTGTTTAATATATTGTTCATACATGGCAGTTATACCAATTTAGATTCAAAAACCAGTTCTAAATTGATTCAAAATCTAGTTTTAAATATCAATTCATAACTTGGTTCGAAAAAAATAAACAAGTTCAGTTCTCGGGACTGAATTGCTTTTCCAATTCAATTCGATTTGGCAAAAAAAATTGAATCGAACTAAGCCGTGCACGTTCCTAAATTTTGTTTGTAATGCATTTCCATTTTTTTGGCTATGGTTGCTTGCATATGCGAGAAAACAATATTGTATGCTTCCCCAACTCGTGTTGGTTGTTCTGAGGATGGATGACAATTTAGGCGCTCGGGTTGGTAAAATGTGGAACAAATATTTGATAATTCCACTAAATTAATTGACTACTCCTATGGTTTGTTGTTTCTATATTAGCAAAAAAAATTATTGTTATCTGAAAAGGGTTTAATAACGGTCTTCACGACGTAGTGTCTTCGCAAAACTATGATTTTAGAAAAATAAATATAAAGGATATACAAATTGCCTAAAAAAAAAGGTCATGTAGTATTATAACAAAAATCTAGTATCAAATGGCGGTAACTCAGTTGTTAGTAAGAGAGTTGAATAAGTGGAAATGTAAGGGTCTTGTTCAATCCTCGCATGCCACCTTTGGGAGGGGTTTAAATATATTCATCCCTCTCGTCCCGCACTCCGACTTAGTCTCATAGCAATTTCAAAGAGTCGAAACTTATAAATTTTGGAGAACCAACTCTTTGGGTTACCTAAAAAAAATTAATGCTATGGTCGAACCAAAAAATTTAAAAATTGTTAAATAAAAAATCATAGAATCAATGCCGTTTTCAAATATTTTACGCAACTAATATAACAAGTTGTACACAAACATAGGTAACCATCTCGGAATGGGCTGAACTTTGACCACGTGTTGGAATCAATCTTCTTATTAAGGATCATTTTTTGCAACGAGCACATGTGTTTTTTGGGCTTTTAGAGTTGTTTTCATTGATTTTATTATATTTATTTATTTATTTTTTATCTTTTTTTCTTTGTATAGATAATTTCATAATTTTTGTTATTTTGTTTTTCGTTGCCTATTTAAGGATATGTGAATCTTAATTTATTCGGTTGTTCTTTTATTGAATAAAGATATTATTGCGAATTGTGGCTATTCTGAATCCAGTTATTTCTATCATGATCATTATGGTTTGTATACCTCAAACGGTTCAGAACTAATTATAAATCATAAATTGGTTTTAAACCATGAACCGATTCGAGAAAAATCAAATCAAATCGGATAAAATAAAATTGTTCGATTCTTGAAAAACTTGTTTGATTCGGTTCCACGTGGCAAGCTCTAATCAGTTGAACCCAAATTGAAACACAATTAGTTTCGCATCAATTTGGATGCAACTCACAATAGCTTGGCACGCGCCAGTTGCACACACACTTAATCCGCAATTAGATGTACACGTATTTGTGCACAACTGGTTCCATTAGTCATGT
>JAVKPL010003322.1:0-19284 GCA_032173675.1 Gastrolobium villosum
TCAACTCATCTCAGGATATTGTGAGTGCAGAATCATGGCAGGTGGTCGCGGTTCAACTCGGGGAAGGTCTGGCGATGCGGCAGGGGATCTTATCACTACCATTGGGGGACTGGCAACGTTTATTCAGACAAGTATTTTTGGATAAGTATTTTCCTAAAGCAATGAGAAGAATGAAGCACACGGAAATGCTATCACTCAGGCAGGTTCTTCAGGACGACACCTGGTAGGGGTCGAGGCAGAGGTCCGCAGTTGCAGGCGCGGCCTGGAAATTTTAAGAGGAGCAATACTGTTGGTCAATCGTCAACTGGACGGCAGGGTGCGACTGTTTGTGCTACGTGTGGAAAGAATCACTTTGGAGTTTGTCGCAAGAACAACAATGCATGTTTCAGATGTGGCCAGCAAGGACATTTCGCTTACGAATGCCCCCGGAACGCTAATCCGCAGCCTACGCAAGCACGGGTGTTCGCACTGGATGCGAAATATGGTAATTTTCAACCTTCCTCTCTCATTTCGTTATCGCAAGTTAGAAAAGAGCTCCGCAAGGGAGCAGCAGGGTATCTTTTGTCGATCGAGGCTGGGACCTCGGTTGACAATCAAATCCAGAATGTACCTGTAGTTAGAGAATTCGAGGAGGTATTCCCGGATGAAATACCTCGATTGCCTCCTCATAGGGAAATAGAATTTTCTATCGAACTTGTTCCTGGAGTTGGACCAATCTCCATTGCTCCGTATCGTATGGCGCTTTTGGAACTTCGCGAGTTGAAGAAGCAGATAGAAGAACTGTTGGCAAAGGAATTCATCAGACCGAGTGCCTCTCCATGGGGTGCTCCAGCCATCTTGATTAAGAAGAAGGATGGAAGTTTACGTCTGTGTGTAGATTACCGGCAGCTGAACAAAGTTACGGTGAAGAATAAGTATCCGCTACCGAGGATCGACGATTTGATGGACCAGCTGAGGAGCCAGAGTCTTTTCCAAGATAGATTTACGATCGGGATACCATCAGATCCGGGTCAAACCGGAGGATATTCCGAAAACAGCTTTTAGGACTCGTTATGGGCACTACGAATATCAGGTGATCCCATTCGGACTCTCGAATGCTCCAGCGGTATTCATGGACTACATGAACCGCATTTTCCGCCCATTTCTTGATCAGTTTGTTATTGTGTTTATCGACGATATCCTGATTTACTCAGCTAATGAAGAGCGGCATGCAGAACATTTGAGGATCGTCTTGCAAATATTGAAAGAGAAGCAGTTGTACGCGAAGTGGTCGAAGTGCGAGTTTTGGCTTAAGGATGTCCAGTTTCTGGGCCATATCAATTTCAACAGAAGGTATTGCTGTAGACCCTAGCAAGGTTGAAGCTGTCATGAATTGGGAACGACCCAAGACTGTCACCGAAGTAAGAAGTTTCTTAGGTCTTGCTGGATATTATCGGAGGTTTATCCAGAATTTCTCTCAGATAGTGCAACCCCTTACCCGTCTCACTCGTAAGGACAAGCCTTTTGAGTGGACTGAAGCTTGTGAAGAATGTTTCTTGGAGCTGAAGAACAGATTGACAAGTGCTCCCGTACTCACGATTCCGGATCCTACCCGAAAGTTCGAAGTATACTGTGATGCGTCGCTGAAAGGACTTGGATGCGTGTTGATGCAGGATCGTATGGCGGTAGCTTATGCATCTCGACAACTTAAGCCTCACGAAGAAAATTATCTTACGCACGATTTGGAGTTAGCAGCCATAGTGTTCGCACTTAAAATCTGGAGGCACCACTTGTATGGTTCGCAGTTTGACGTGTTCAGCGATCATAAGAGTTTGAAGTGCTTGTTCGATCAGAAGGAGTTGTATATGCGGCATCGACGGTGGATGGAAATTCTGAAGGGCTACGATTTTGAACTTAAATACCACCCAGGAAAGGCAAACGTGGTAGCTGACGCCCTGAGTAGGAAGACACTGCACACTGCAACTTTGATGATGGAAGAGCTGAAATTGTTTGAGGCCTTTCGAGATTTGAACTTATATGTAGACGAGAGAGGGCATAGCATAAGATTGGGAAATATAAAGGTGGAGAATGAATTGATCAGTAGAATTAAGGAGGCACAGAAAGATGAAGAGTTAGTCCGTGATTTGGTTGGCAACCAAGATGTTGTAAAGGATGAAAATGATATTTGGAAATTCCAAGGCCGGTTAGTTGTGCCGAATGAAGAGTTAAAGCAAGAAGTGTTGCAGGAGGCTCACAACGGTAAGTATGCAGTTCATCCTGGATCCACGAAGATGTACCATGATTTGAAGACTTCGTTTTGGTGGCCGGGTATGAAGCGTGATATTGCGGAGTATGTGTCTCGATGCTTAACTTGTCAGAAGGTGAAGTACGAACATCAGAAGCCGTCGGGACTCCTTCAACCTTTGGAGATTCCCGAATGGAAGTGGGACAGTATTGCGATGGATTTTGTAGTTGGACTTCCTCGGACGCGAGAAGGATACGATTCTATCTGGGTGATTGTTGACCGTTTAACGAAGTCAGCTCATTTCTTACGTGTTAGAACCACGTATAATACAGAGAGGCTTGCCAGAATTTACCTGCAGGAGATTGTGAAGCTGCACGGAGTTCCTACGAGTATTGTCAGCGATCGTGATCCCAAGTTTACATCTAAGTTCTGGGAATCTTTTCAAAGAGCATTAGGGACCCATTTGAGGTTGAGTACTGCTTACCATCCGCAGACCGATGGACAGACGGAACGCACCATTCAAGCTTTAGAGGACATGTTGCGAGCATGTGTTTTGGAGTTAGGAGGCAGCTGGGACAATTATCTTTCGTTGATTGAGTTTGCTTACAACAACAGTTACCATTCCAGTATTCAGATGGCACCGTACGAAGCTCTGTATGGGAGAAAATGCAGATCCCCTTTATGTTGGACTGAAGTGGGTGAGCGAAGTATGTTAGGACCTGACTTAATTCAAGAAACATCCGAACAGGTAGAGAAGATTCGGGAAAATATGCAGAGGGCTCAGGCCAGACAGAAGAGTTATTACGACAAGCGTCATAAGCCCCTATCTTTCGAAGACGGAGACCATGTACTCTTGAGAATCACACCTACATCGGGACTCGGAAGGAGAATGGGAGTAAAGAAGTTAAGTCCACGGTACTTAGGACCGTATCTGATTATGGACCGGATTGGAGGGTCTGCATACCGGTTGGCTTTACCACCCAATCTGTCAGGAATTCACAATGTATTTTGTAAGAACCCGCACCGTTAATTAAGGTAATTAGTAAAATAATTATGATAATTAGGAAATAATTCCATAATTGACCCTAATAATTATTAATGGGCTTAAACAATTATATTGAATGAGTAAAAATGCTGAAAGTCGCTTTTCGGAAGAAAAGCGCAGATACCGGTTCTGCTACTCGGTATAAATGCGTACCGGAAAAGTATCCCGGAAAATTATAACGAATGCATGATAATTACTAGAATATTATGTAGGACTTGTAAAACAAGTTTCAAGTCAAAATGACGTAATCTGATGCCAGAACTGATACTGGCTATGGAAAAGCGCGTACCGGAAAGGTGCTCCGAAAAATAAAATAAAAATATGACAAATCTTAGAAAAATGCGTAGGTCTAGAATCCGAAGTTTGGGATCAATATCTTTTACTTTGCGATTAAGGCTTATACTGCGCGTGTGTGGCCTTGTGCCTATAAATAGACCCACTTGGCACAAAACCCTAGACATCCTATTATCTTCTACGTGGGTTTGGTGGCTGAAGGGAAGTGGCTGCTGTCCATGCTTCTCCTTCACCATTCCTTGAGCCTTGGATCAATTCCTCTTTGTTTCTTCCTCTCTTCTTCTTACAAACACTTAGTAGGGTGGGTTGTGAGGGTGTGAGGAGGTGCTTGCTGCACACTCAGCCACTGTTGAGTGTATTCTTGAGGGTTGGTTGTAGTGTGAGTTGTGTGAGTGGGAGTTGTGTGTGTTTCCTTGGTAGTGGAAGCTCCAAGAAGCAACCTTTGGGTAGAAAGACCAAGTTTTGTGCACCATTTTCGTGCACCCTTTGTTGGCCTGAGTTGAGGAGCTTGTGGAGAGCTCCAAGAGCTTCATACCTCTGTCCATTTCTGCCTTAAGCCTTGGGGTAAGTTATCTCACCATGATCATGAGTTTATCATGCTTAAAGTTGGTGTCTTGGCATGTAAAAGATTAAAATAAAGTAACCAACACCTAAATGAACTTGTATATGCTTAAAGATGCAGGCTTTAACGTGTACATGTGTTAAAAGTTGGATCTTTGGGATGGATACTCACGAAATGCAGAAACTGCATTCTGTCGTGAGATATCCGGATATTTGTCGAACAGATATCCGGATATCAGTATCCGGATATGGTATCCGGATATTGATATCCGGATATGGGATCTGGGTATCCGGATATGACATATCCGGATATGTCCAGTGTGATATCCGGATATTGCATATCCGGATATGCCCCTTCTGATATCCGGATATCCTGGGTTCTGCGCAGACAGTAGCTGTTCTGTATGAACAGTAAGCTATTGGGTGTGTGTGGACCCTAGTTTAAGGAAGTTGAACTTCTGTAATAACTGGACTAAGTCAGAATCACATGATTAAGGGCTTATGGCTTTGTTGGAAGCCTTAAGACGTAAAACGTAAAAGAAAGGCGTAGTCTTTAAAGTTGTATGCTTGAGATGCATTAATATTGATGTAATGTTGGTCCATATCAGATTGTGATACTGCTGTTTGTGGACTTGTGAGTGGTTGAACTCTTGGCTTGGATTGATTGCTTGCAAGGTAAGCTTTCGTGTCCTCGGTTTAGCCATTTTGATGTTCCACCATGTCCCATGGGGATGGGTTTATGCATGCTGTGTTACATGCTTTGATTATTTTGAAATGCTGTTGAGCTGTTTATATGTAATGAGCTATTATGATATGCATGTGGTGTCCACCTAGACGGCAATCCTGAGTATGTAGTACATACAAGATGGAGAAGCATGTGGGTGAGGTGCAGGTAGTATCCATGTACTCATGTAGGCATAGACGTATTCCTACATTTCTCTGGCCAGTAGATTTGAAAGCACACATGACATGATTAATTGCTGCATCGCATGATTTTGGAACTTATACTGTAATATTGTTTTAGAACTTATATTACACATGTAAGTGAGCTTGGGGTGGAGACTCCTTGAGGACCCCTTGTCTTACTGAGATTTCTTGTTAGAGATCTCACCCCACGTTTGGGGACGCTTATTTCAGGATCAGGTAATGTTGAGGGCTCAGGTGGCAGGAGGCCAGAGCCGAGTTGATGAGTTGATATGATGATGTGCTGGATTTACTGTTATGTTTCCCGCTTTAATTATTCCATTCATGTTGAGACTGTTTGTGGGCATTGTTGCCTTATTTGGTGAGCATGGGGTTTGTCCATGCCACATGATTGTTATGTCTTTTAATTCGCTGTTGTAATTAATGTATCAGGATTTTGACCCAGGCCGCATGTTGTAGTCCTGCGGTTCTAGATACACACATTATATTTATGTACGAGGTATTCAGTTAGATGTCTTGCAATTTACATACAGGCAGTATTTTTATGAAAATGATTAAGTAATCAAGTTGGTTAAGTTAATGACGTCATAATTGAATTAAAGAAAAAGTTATTCCGCATTTTTATTAAGCGTGGCTTAATACGATAGTGTGTTAACAGACCGGGTTAACACGGGCTGTTACATTTTATGGTATCAGAGCACTTTCTAGGGAAAAGCCTGTATGTATTGCAATAACTTAGGATGTGTCGTTGCGTGTCTACTTTGTGTTCTCTCTGACTGGTGTGTGTATGACAATGCATATGTGACCACATGGCGTGGGCCTGATCAACTCATTCTTTGTGTAACTTGTGTAGAGTCATGGTGCCACCGAGGAGGAACACGAGTACGAGCGAGGATCAGACGGATCCTGTCCTGGCTGCATTAGCTGAGATGCAGGTGGCCCGACTAGCCGACCAGGAAGCCACGAGGTTGGCAAACCGGGCAATGCTGGACGCTATTCGAGATGCGAACCGGCAAACCACGGCAGAGGTTCTGGAGGAGAACCGGATGGCCAACATGACGATGATGAGAGTCATGTTGGAGGAGTTGAGGGCTGGTCCTGCTGCGGGCCAGGGTCCTCCACCACCTCCACCGCCGCCACCGCCTCCACCTCCGCCTAGTCAACAGGAGGACACCCAAAGCCAGATGGGCGAGGGTAGTCATTTGACGGGGGCTATGCAGACTATCCCCGTACTTGCTGAGGATCGTGACGAGATCGATCGCCGGCTGAATGCTTTCCGTAAGCATAAGCCACCTACCTTCGACGGATCGTATGATCCCATTGCTGCTGCCAGATGGCTATAGGCGCTGGATAAAATTTTCCGGATCATGCAATGCACCGATCCGCAGAAGCTGCTGTTCGCCACGTACATGCTGGAGGGCGAGGCCCATGAGTGGTGGACCAACCTATCTCAGGTCTACGAGATGCAGGGCCATGTGATGACGTGGCCATTCTTCGAGGAGAGCTTCCTGGGTCAGTACTTCCCTTATGACTCACAGGAGAGGAAGCAGGGGGAGTTTGACCGTTTGGTGCAGGGCTCGTTGTCTGTCGACGAGTACCTGGCCAAGTTTAATGAACTGGTCAAGTTCTCTCATTTTCGCATGGCGAGGCCTACTCCTACATTCTTGGCGGCCAAGTTCCGGAGGGGACTTAATGAGGATATTGCTGGACATCTCGCTGGTTCTGCTTCGAGAGATTTCGGAGCGTTGGTGCAGCAGTGCCGCGACATCGAGGACTACTGCCGGGCGAGTCAGGCCAAGAGGGTCAAGGTTGAGGTGCCACAGAGCGCTGGTGGTTCTACTCCCTGGAAGAACAAGAAATTTGCCAACAAGGGCAAGGGTAAACCACCGTTGGCGGCTAAGCAAGCGCCAAATCAGTTCAGAAAGACTGCTGCTCCGGGGAACGCCGCTAGACCTCCTGCTCCCAGATGTTCGGGATGTGGGAAGTCACATTTCGGGCCATGTTCTACCGGTCAGCTGATATGCTTCCAGTGTGGCAAGGAGGGCCACTACTCTAGAGATTGCCCGACGGCGAGAGTTGCTGCAGTACAGGCTGTGCCGTTGCAGATGGTTCCTACTGGGGCACCAGCCATGCCACCTACCACCGGACGAGTCTACACACTTGATCGTCAGCAGTCGGACAGAGCTCCGAACCTGGTCAGAGGTACTGTTACCATTGGTGGATCAACTATTGATGTTTTGTTTGATTCCGGGGCAACGCACTCTTTTGTTGCTACCCCTATTGCTGTGGGGCTTGAGTTGCCCAGTGATGTGCTTTCTCCACCGATGCGGGTTACCACCGCCACCGGAGAAAAATGTTTGACCTCCACTGTTCATCGCGATGTAGCGTTTCAGTGGGATGGCCGTGACTTCTTGGTAGATCTGATAGGATTACCGATGGCCAATCTTCAAATTATTCTGGGCATGGATTGGTTGTCCAGAAACTGTGCAATGATTGACTGTTGTGCCAAGAAAGTGGTGATGTCTCCGGGTGGGTCCACAGCCAGTTCCTCACCGTTCATTTCAGTCCTGCAGGCGAGGAGGGCCTTGAGAGCAGGGGCATTTGGCTATGTCATGTTGGGAGGTTTGGTGAGTGGGACACAGGAGGATCTCACTGGCATTCCTGTGGTGAAGGAGTTCCTCGAGGTGTTTCCTGAGGAGATTCCTGAGTTCCCACCACAGAGGGAGATAGAGTTCTCCATCGACTTATTGCCTGGTGTGGGGCCTATATCGTTGGCTCCATACCGGATGTCGCCACCAGAGTTGGCGGAGCTGAAGAAGCATATCGAGGAGCTTTCAGCGAAAGATTTTATTCGGCCGAGTGTGTCTCCCTGGGGAGCACCGGTCATTTTTGTTAAAAAGAGATGGGACCATGCGGTTGTGCACCGACTACAGGCAATTGAACAAGGTGACAATCAAGAACAAGTACCCTCTTCCACGCATTGATGATTTGCTGGATCAGCTCAGGGGTGCTTGTGTGTATTCCAAGATTGATCTCCGGTCCGGTTATCATCAGATACGGGTAAAGCCGGAGGATGTCCCAAAGACAGCGTTTCGCTCGAGGTACGGGCACTACGAGTACTTGGTGATCCCGTTTGGACTCACCAATGCACCAGCAGTGTTCATGGACTACATGAACAGGATTTTCCAGCCGTACCTGGATCAGTTTGTGATCGTCTTCATTGACGACATCTTGATCTACTCCAAGACGGAGGAGGAGCATACCAAGCACTTGAAGATTGTGTTGCAAGTGCTAAAAGAGAAAAAGCTTTATGCTAAGCCGTCGAAATGTGAGTTCTGGCTCAAGGCGGTTAAATTTCTGGGTCATGTGATTTCTGCTAATGGAGTTGCAGTTGATCCTAACAAGATTGAGGCCGTGATGGATTGGGAGAGGCCCAAGACGGTTACAGAAGTGAGAAGCTTCTTGGGTTTGGCAGGTTACTATCGGAGGTTCATAGAAGGATTCTCCAAGATGGTGCTACCGATGACTCGCCTTACCCGAAAGGAGACTCCATTCGTGTGGACACATGAGTGTGAGGAATGTTTCCAGGAGTTGAAGGAGAGACTGACTACTGCTCCTGTGTTAGTCCTTCCTGATCCTGCGGAGCAATTCGAGTTATACTGCGATGCCTCTGGTAAAGGACTTGGCTGTGTGCTGATGCAGAAAGGGAAAGCGATTGCTTACGCTTCAAGACAGTTAAAACCTCATGAGGAGAACTACCCGACTCACGACTTGGAGTTGGCAGCCATTGTTTTTGCTTTCAAGATTTGGAGGCATTACCTGTTTGGCATGAAGTTTGCGGTATTCAGTGATCACAAGAGCCTGAAGTATCTGTTCGACCAGAAGGAGTTGAACATGAGACAGCGTAGATGGATGGAGTTCTTGAAGGACTACGACTTTGAGTTGAGGTATCATCCTGGCAAGGCCAATGTGGTAGCCGATGCTTTGAGTCGGAAATCCGTGAGCTTATCCAGTTTAATGATGAACGACTACGAGGTGATCGAGAAGTTCAGAGACTTGAGAGTGAACTCCTTGTTTGGGGGTGCACTGCTTGAGTTAGAAACAGCAGAAGTGATTAATGAGCTGATGGAAAAGATCAAAGAGGCGCAAGTGCAAAGAGAGTGCCTTGATTACGTAAAGAACCAGGACGGTGTGTCTTGGAACGAGGATGGATTGCTGCTGTTCCAGAAGAGGATTGTTATTCCTCGAGGGCCATTGACCGAAGAGGTTATGGCAGAGGCTCATAAGGGCCGGTTTACTATTCACCCTGGTGCCACAAAAATGTACCAGGACCTAAAGAGGAATTTTTGGTGGCCGGGCATGAAGAAGGACATAGCGGTCTACGTGTCCAAGTGTCTGATTTGTCAGAAGGTGAAGATCGAGCACCAGAAACCGTCTGGTAAACTTCAACCTCTGGAGATTCCGCAGTGGAAGTGGGAGAGTATTTCCATGGATTTCGTGGTGGGATTGCCTAAAACTCAGGCTGGTTGTGACTCTATCTGGGTCATTGTGGACAGATTGACCAAGTCTGCCCATTTTCTTCCAGTGAAGGTGAGCTTCACTACAGAGCAGTTGGCCAAGCTATACGTCCGCGAGATTGTGAGGCTTCACGGGGTGCCCGAGAGTATCATCAATGATAGGGACCCGAAGTTCACATCTCGGTTCTGGGAGGCGCTGCAGGAGGCTTTTGGTACGCAGTTGAGATTGAGTACCGCCTATCACCCTCAGACTGACAGACAGACTGAGCGGACCATCCAGACATTGGAGGACATGTTGAGAGCTTGCACGTTGGAGCAGGGTTCTGCATGGGATAGGTACCTTCCGTTGGTTGAATTCTCATACAACAATAGTTTTCATGCTAGTCTGGGCATGGCACCCTACGAGGCGCTGTACGGTAGGAGGTGTCGGACTCCTACTTGCTGGTCTGAGGTTGGAGATAAAGAGCTATTCGGCTTGGACTTTGTTCAAGATACTACCCTACAGATCCAGATGATCAGGGAAAAGTTGAAGCAGGCGCAGAATCGTCAGAAGAGCTACTACGATGTCAAGCATCGACCACTGGAGTTCAGTGAGGGTGAGCACGTGTTTGTGAAACTTTCACCTGTCACCGGTGTTGGACGGGCACTCGGCGTGAGGAAGTTGAGCCCGCGATTCATTGGGCCCTACCAGATCCTTGGTAGAGTAGGATCAGTTGCCTATCGACTCGCCTTACCTCCGAACCTGGCCAACATCCACGACGTGTTTCACGTGTCTCAGCTTCGGAAGTACATAGCCGATCCTTCGCACGTGGTGCAGCCGGATGATGTGGAGGTTCGGGAGAACCTAAAGACTCCCGTCGGACCACTCAAGATCCTCGATCGTGGCGAGAAGCAGCTTAGGAGCAAGATCATTCCGATGGTCAAAGTACAATGGTCAGGAAGAACTCCTGAGGAGTGTACCTGGGAGCGAGAGGACGAGCTTCTCCGACAGTATCCCGACTTTCGAGACAGGTATGTTTCTGATTTTGAGGACAAAATCCTTAAAAAGGTGGGGTGAATGTAAGAACCCGCACCGTTAATTAAGGTAATTAGTAAAATAATTATGATAATTAGGAAATAATTCCATAATTGACCCTAATAATTATTAATGGGCTTAAACAATTATATTGAATGAGTAAAAATGCTGAAAGTCGCTTTTCGGAAGAAAAGCGCAGATACCGGTTCTGCTACTCGGTATAAATGCGTACCGGAAAAGTATCCCGGAAAATTATAACGAATGCATGATAATTACTAGAATATTATGTAGGACTTGTAAAACAAGTTTCAAGTCAAAATGACGTAATCTGATGCCAGAACTGATACTGGCTATGGAAAAGCGCGTACCGGAAAGGTGCTCCGAAAAATAAAATAAAAATATGACAAATCTTAGAAAAATGCGTAGGTCTAGAATCCGAAGTTTGGGATCAATATCTTTTACTTTGCGATTAAGGCTTATACTGCGCGTGTGTGGCCTTGTGCCTATAAATAGACCCACTTGGCACAAAACCCTAGACATCCTATTATCTTCTACGTGGGTTTGGTGGCTGAAGGGAAGTGGCTGCTGTCCATGCTTCTCCTTCACCATTCCTTGAGCCTTGGATCAATTCCTCTTTGTTTCTTCCTCTCTTCTTCTTACAAACACTTAGTAGGGTGGGTTGTGAGGGTGTGAGGAGGTGCTTGCTGCACACTCAGCCACTGTTGAGTGTATTCTTGAGGGTTGGTTGTAGTGTGAGTTGTGTGAGTGGGAGTTGTGTGTGTTTCCTTGGTAGTGGAAGCTCCAAGAAGCAACCTTTGGGTAGAAAGACCAAGTTTTGTGCACCATTTTCGTGCACCCTTTGTTGGCCTGAGTTGAGGAGCTTGTGGAGAGCTCCAAGAGCTTCATACCTCTGTCCATTTCTGCCTTAAGCCTTGAGGTAAGTTATCTCACCATGATCATGAGTTTATCATGCTTAAAGTTGGTGTCTTGGCATGTAAAAGATTAAAATAAAGTAACCAACACCTAAATGAACTTGTATATGCTTAAAGATGCATGCTTTAACGTGTACATGTGTTAAAAGTTGGATCTTTGGGATGGATACTCACGAAATGCAGAAACTGCATTCTGTCGTGAGATATCCGGATATTTGTCGAACAGATATCCGGATATCAGTATCCGGATATGGTATCCGGATATTGATATCCGGATATGGGATCTGGGTATCCGGATATGACATATCCGGATATGTCCAGTGTGATATCCGTATATTGCATATCCGGATATGCCCCTTCTGATATCCGGATATCCTGGGTTCTGCGCAGACAGTAGCTGTTCTGTATGAACAGTAAGCTATTGGGTGTGTGTGGACCCTAGTTTAAGGAAGTTGAACTTCTGTAATAACTGGACTAAGTCAGAATCACATGATTAAGGGCTTATGGCTTTGTTGGAAGCCTTAAGACGTAAAACGTAAAAGAAAGGCGTAGTCTTTAAAGTTGTATGCTTGAGATGCATTAATATTGATGTAATGTTGGTCCATATCAGATTGTGATACTGCTGTTTGTGGACTTGTGAGTGGTTGGACTCTTGGCTTGGATTGATTGCTTGCAAGGTAAGCTTTCGTGTCCTCGGTTTAGCCATTTTGATGTTCCACCATGTCCCATGGGGATGGGTTTATGCATGCTGTGTTACATGCTTTGATTATTTTGAAATGCTGTTGAGCTGTTTATATGTAATGAGCTATTATGATATGCATGTGGTGTCCACCTAGACGGCAATCCTGAGTATGTAGTACATACAAGATGGAGAAGCATGTGGGTGAGGTGCAGGTAGTATCCATGTACTCATGTAGGCATAGACGTATTCCTACATTTCTCTGGCCAGTAGATTTGAAAGCACACATGACATGATTAATTGCTGCATCGCATGATTTTGGAACTTATACTGTAATATTGTTTTAGAACTTATATTACACATGTAAGTGAGCTTGGGGTGGAGACTCCTTGAGGACCCCTTGTCTTACTGAGATTTCTTGTTAGAGATCTCACCCCACGTTTGGGGACGCTTATTTCAGGATCAGGTAATGTTGAGGGCTCAGGTGGCAGGAGGCCAGAGCCGAGTTGATGAGTTGATATGATGATGTGCTGGATTTACTGTTATGTTTCCCGCTTTAATTATTCCATTCATGTTGAGACTGTTTGTGGGCATTGTTGCCTTATTTGGTGAGCATGGGGTTTGTCCATGCCACATGATTGTTATGTCTTTTAATTCGCTGTTGTAATTAATGTATCAGGATTTTGACCCAGGCCGCATGTTGTAGTCCTGCGGTTCTAGATACACACATTATATTTATGTACGAGGTATTCAGTTAGATGTCTTGCAATTTACATACAGGCAGTATTTTTATGAAAATGATTAAGTAATCAAGTTGGTTAAGTTAATGACGTCATAATTGAATTAAAGAAAAAGTTATTCCGCATTTTTATTAAGCGTGGCTTAATACGATAGTGTGTTAACAGACCGGGTTAACACGGGCTGTTACATATTTCATGTGTCACAGCTACGGAGGTATCTCTCTGATCCATCTCACGTGTTACAGCCGGAAGAAGTGGAACTAAAGGAAAATCTGACGTATCAAGTGCAACCGTTCCAAATTCTTGAAAGATCCGTCAAGCGACTCCGTTCTAAAGAGATTCCGTTGGTGAAAGTATTATGGAACAACAGATCGGCAGCTGAAGCCGCTTGGGAGCGCGAGGACGACATTCAGAAACGCTATCCAGAACTGTTTAGCTCTTAAGTAAGTTTATTTTGCGGACAAAATTCCTATTTGGTGGGGAGAGTGTAACATCCCACATAATTAGTAAAATACATAGGTGTTAAAAGGAAATAGATGCATGTGTATGTTTGATGGCTTGCGAATTGTTTGATCTTTATCCTTGGATGAGACTAAGGTAAGTATTTAAATTAAATCATAGGAGGGTGCATATGTAGGCATGTGAAATTTATTAAAATCATATGAGTAATTTGATTATGTGTTAGAAGGCTTTAGTGTTTATTGGACTTTGGAAGTGGGCTAGTGTGTGTGGACTTGTCACTATTGGACTTGTGTGATTGGGTTCTTTGTGTGTGTGGCCAATGGCCCAAAGAGGATTCTTGGATCAATCATGTTCAGCCCAAATTAAATCCACACATAATTCCCTAAGCCTTGTCCAACAAGGTTGTCTTGTGTAGCAAGGAATTCCCACTTGGCAAGATGTATTCTTTCCCATCTATTTCATGCGCAAAAGAGGGTGACTAGGACTTAGAAAAATCTGCCAATTTTTCCCTTGCTAAACCGCCACCTCACACCTAGCTTGTGCATCTTTTGGACTCAACTTCATTGCATGAAAGACACATGTACACCTTAGCACTATTTTGGGCTGCATTCTTCTTCTTTTAGGCGCACATGGAGGTGTCTTGGAGCAGATTTTTATGACACAAAATCTGCCTTTGAGTGTTGACTTGGAGAACCACCTTACACCTTCCATCATGAGGCTGAATTGTGCAGATTTTTGCATGCTTTTGGCAGTCCATCATGAGCCAAATCTGTCCTTGCTTCCTCATGCAACCAAAGAAGGATTTTGGGGCTGCATCTCTCTCATCACTTGTGCGCACAAGAGCCCCCCCAAAGCAGATTTTTGGCTGCCACAAAGTTGTCTTGCTTGTGGACTTAGTGAACCCTCTTACATGTGCTCATGATGCACCTCCTTTCCACTCCATCTTGTGCGCCTAGCTTGCTTGTTTATGTTAAAAATTCTGACTTAAGTGGCATAACTCAGATCTGAACCTATCCTTTTCACTCCTTGCATGTACATAGAGTAACCAAGAAGCAAACTCTTGCTTGTTCAAACCTTGTGTGCAGTCCCACCTTCACAAGAAACCAGAATTTTCATGATGCATCATCATTGCAACCTCCTCCCACTTCTCTTTAAGTTAGGCGCACACTAGAGGGGGTTGTCCTCATTTTACCTTCAGCCCACATCTCCCCCTCCTCCCTCACTCCTAGCTGAACATACAAGTATTTGGAGGAAGAAAGAAAAGCTTTGATCACTCATCTTCCCTCACCTCTCAAAACCGTGACCTATACCACCAAGTAAGTGTGAGTTTCCTTTCTCTTTTCCCCCTCACTGTCCAGCCTTGGTACTCACCTTGGGAGCTGTCCAAAGTTGTCCTCCTCACCATTTATGCGCATAGATCATCTCCTAGGAAGTATGGACTTGTTGTTGGTAGAACTAGAAAGGTGTGGTGTGTGAGCAAGAAGTGTGTGCTACAAGAGGTAAGCCTAGAACTTAGACCTCTTTCATGGTGTGTAATCATGTGCGTTCTTGAATGTCTCTTTGAATATGTTTTGTTTTGGATTCTTGAATGAGTATGGTAAAGGAATAAGCATGGTGGAAGTATAATGAGCTATTTGAAAATGATTTGTATGCATATGTTATAGAAGGAAAGTCTCATGGTTATGCTTAGAAATATGCCACTGTCTATGTATGAATGTGCCACTGTTTTGAAGCTAAGAATGTCACTGTTTCGGTTTGACAAAAGCACCATCTTGATGTCATTGTTTTGTATAAAAGTGCCACTGTTTTGAGGATGCATATGCCATTGTTTCGGTTGGACAAGCTCACCATTTTGATGCCACTGTTTTGTATAAAATGCTCACTGTTTTAGTGCATCACATGCCACTGTTTCTGCATAAAAACACTCACTGTTTTAGTCCATTATGTGCCACCGTTTCTGCATAAAAACACTCACTGTTTTAGTCCATTATGTGCCACTGTTTCTGCATAAAATGCTCACTATTTTAATGCCACATATGTCACTGTTTTGCACCAAAAACACTCACTGTTTTAGTACTTAATGAGCCACTGTTTCTGCATAAAATAACCACCATCTTGATGTCCAAACACTACCCTCTATGCCACTGTATTGGTGTCTAAATACTCCCATTTTGCCACTGTTTTGATGATCAAGAATCACTATTTATGCCACTGTTTTAATGTCTAAAAATCATGATTTATATCACTGTTTTGGATGTTCAAATGTATCATTCATGCCACTGTTTTAATGTTCAAAAACCACTCCCTTTGCCACTGTTTTTGATGTGCAAATATCACCACTAATGTCACTGTTTTAATGATTAAATGTTACCATTCATGCCACTGTTTTGATGCACAAATAACACTACTTATGCCACTGTTTTGAGGTTCAAATGCCATTGATTATGTCACTGTTTTAACATTCAAATGCCACTGTTCTGCCACTGTTTTAAGGTCCAAAATGTCACTGGTTCTGTTTTAAAACGTTCACTGTTCTGCTGTAAGGTGCTACTGTTTTTCTGCTATAAAACGTCACTGTTTCTGTCCACTGTTTTTAAGCAAAACGTCACTATTTCTGCCCACTGTTTTAAGGGAAACGTCACTGTTTTCTGCTCACTGTCTTAAAGAACAACTCACTGTTTCTGCTCACTGTTTTAAGCACAAACGTCACTGTTTTCTGCTGTAAAAACGCTGCTGTATGCTCACTGTTTTTCTGCTGTAAAAACGCTGCTGTATGCTCACTGTTTTCCACTGTAAAATGCTGCTGTATGCTTACTGTTTCTGCTGTATATCGCCACTGTAAATGATTGGTTGGAATTGATTTAGGTGCGCCTAAGAAGTGAGATACTTCGCTGCTGTTTGGTATTGTTTAAGACATACAAGGTAAGTGTCAGGCGATATTACCTAATGTGACTATTGACTACTGGTATAAAATTGTGACATGATGCTCCATATTCCGTAAAAGTATTATGTTCCTTATGATGAAAGGAAACTGCCAAAAATATGCCGTGATGGCTATATGATTATGAGGTAAAGACGTTATGTGGCAGCATAACGCATATGAAAAGTATATGTGCCGTGATGGCTATATGAAAGGTATATAAGCATGCACCTTACATCATACCGCATTTTTACGCTTTGTGTGTGAAAGCATAGCATGACATGCATGTATCAAGATCATATAGGCCTTGTTTTGGAATAGTTATGTACAGGACCATGTGTTTGAGCAAGCATCATATAGGCATCCCCAAGGTACCGGGGTATGGGACACTTGGCATCAGTCCGCATAGGCCCACAGTTGGGATCCACATGGAGCTCAGGTGCCAAGGGATATTTGATTCCACTGTGAAGTGCGCGCACGACGGTGCTAAAAGCGCAAAGAAAAGGCGTTATATACGCAATATATGAATATGATGAAAAGGAAAGGCGTTATATGCGCTATATATATGAATATGATGAAAAGGAAAAAGGAAAAGGAACAAGGATATGTTGAAGTGACTGCTTATGATTTTGTGCCTAGTTAATACTGTTATATTACTGGTTTTGTTGCCACACTACTGGGATTTTTCTCACCCCTTCGGGGCTGCTATTTTTCTTAAATGGCAGGAGGACGTAAAAGCATTTGAAGGAGTGATGTTTTGCCGTTGCTTGCTGATGCATGGATTATCACTGTTGCTGTTTGATTGATTGGATGACTGTAATGTTTAATGTTTTGGTACTCTTGGATGACTGTAGACCTTATCATCTTTATTTTATCTTGAACTTTACGAACAGCGGCTATTTTTGGAAAACGTTTGTGAAAGGATTTTTTTTAAAAGACTTAAGTGCTGAAATTTTTACAGTGCACCTTACGGATGGTGTTTCTATGAGCAAACGAACTCTGATTTACTATTATTTTATATGCACGCGAAGCCCTCAACGTGCTCTTTCTAAATCACTTGAAATATTTTTTATCGTCCAATAAGAAGTGATAAGAATTGTAGAAACGTTTTTCGTGTCCGAATTTATATATGAGAATCTTTGTTAGCTCATGTGACGTTAACGACTCTAATTCCGCTTAGCAAACGACTCTCTTGGATGCATACAAGGGAGGGCGTTACAAAACGGGTTAGGGTTTCACCACTTCAGCCCATACATAAAATAAAACCTTAATAAAATAAAACAAAACATTAAAACATAGCCTCGGGCCCTAAACACATTGGGTCTTAATTTGATTTACAAGTCCAAACGTCAAAATAAAATTCCAGCAAAAACATGTCATATTGGGCTCGGGTTTCGTCCATTTTCCTGTCCGAATTGGGCTTCAGTAGCTAAAATAGAATGTTCTTCCCTAGGAAATTTCATGGCATTAGAAATATTAAAATTGACCATGCTATCACCAATTTCCATGGAAAGAGTACCAGCATGCACATCTATCTTAGTCTTAGCAGTTTTCATGAAAGGTCTACCAAGTATGATTGTACTACTAGGAGTCTCACCCTCCATCCTTAGGACATAGAAATCAGCAGGAAAAATCAGATTGTTCACCCTAACTAATATATCCTCAACTACACCAGAAGGGTGAACACTACTCCTGTTGGCTAACTGAACAACAATACTAGTAGCACACAAGGGACCAAGACTAAGAGACTTATACACAGATTCAGGCATAACATTAATGGATGCTCCTAAGTCTAACACACAATCATGAAAAATAGAATTTCCAATAATGCAAGGAATAGTAAATGTCCCTGGATCTTGACACTTCTTGGGCATGGGCTGGATGAGTGCTGACATATTCTGGCTGACGCTGACTTGCTTATCTCCTTTCAGCCTCCTATTGTTAGTGCGCAGCTCCTTCAGATTCTTGGCACAACTCCTTAATTCAGATGATTTTTCTTTAGGAGAAACCAACTTATCAATTTGGTGAGCTATTTTGGAAGCCATCTCACTCGATTTTGAGGGTACAGGGGAATAGCTCATACTAGGCATAGTATTGTCCACATTCTCTCCGGACAATTTTGTATGGCTACGCTTGACTTCATCCAGTAGAATAGGCTTCTGCATGGAAGATGAGGGTTGCTGAGCAGCATAAATACCCACTCCACTTCTAGCAACAGATAGAGAGCTACCATAAAGAGGTAAGCTTGAGCCTTTAGAATAGAGAAGATTAGACTTGTGACGGATTCGGCGGATACGACTAAAAGATCCCACATCATTATACAATGCTGAACTTCTACGCTTTAATATCTGTAAAAATGAGAAAAGAAAAACACAAAATCTAGTAACATATCAAAAATATACATTGAAAAGACATGACTTATAACTAGCAAGTACTCGTACCCCTTTATTAGGTACAGAAAGCATGTCATGATCCAATGCAGACCGAGTTGAAGATGACGGCTCTCCTTCAACAGCAAGCCCACCACCCTGTAAAATTAGAGAAACCACATAAGAATTTTGGTGCTAGAAACATTATAATCCAAAATGGTATTTTGGAAAAGGAAAACCTTGAGTGTGGAGGATGGGTATATTCTAGCAGCATATGGTGTTCTAGCCATACGATATATTGCAGATCTCCCACGAGATCTTGGGGTCACAAAACCATTTTCATGAACCGCAACATGTCTAGTAGCATTTGGCGCAATTGACATAATCGGGGATTTAAGAGGAAAGTTTTCACTTTTTAGAAGAGTTGGATCCTCCCTTGGTACAGGATTTTGTACACCTAACTTTGATGAGGAAAGATTAGAAGGTCTGCTCGCTATGTAAGCCTTTGCAAGCTCTACAGGTGAAGCAACATCCTCGATGGGAACCTGTGGACATTACAAAGCAATTCATGTGGGACGGAGCACAATAGAGAAATCAATAAT
>JAVKPL010003323.1:0-19646 GCA_032173675.1 Gastrolobium villosum
TTACCTGTGCTTCGTTCAGAACTTTGCTAGCATAGTAAATTACGTGCAACAGTTTGTTTCTTCGTTGGCCAAGAACAGCACCAATAGCAAGATCACTAGCATCGCACATCAACTCAAATGGCATACTCCAATCAGGTGAAACCAAGACAGGAGCAGTAGTGAGTTTTTCCTTTAATAAATTAAAGGCTTTAAGACACGCATCATCAAAAACGAACTCATTGTCTTTCATGAGAAGTTGACTTAGTGGCTTGGCAATTTTAGAGAAGTCTTTGATGAATCTTCTATAAAAGCCAGCATGACCAAGGAAACTTCTCACTCCATTAACATTAATTGGAGGAGGTAGTTTTTCAATGAGCATTAGTTTTGCTCTATCAACTTCTATACCTTCCTTAGAAATTTTGTGTCCAAGCACAATGCCTTCTTGGACCATGAAGTGACATTTTTCCCAGTTAAGGACCAGGTTTGTCTCCTGACATCTTTTCAGTACTTTAGATAAGTTGCCTAAGCAATCATCAAAACAAGAGCCAAATACCGAAAAGTCATCCATGAATACTTCTAAGAACTTTTCTACCATATCTGAGAAGATTGATAACATGCACCTCTGAAAAGTAGCAGGTGCATTGCACAATCCAAACGGCATTCTCCTATAGGCAAAAACGCCAAAAGGACAAGTGAATGCTGTCTTTTCTTGATCTCTGGAGTCACTGCAATTTGATTATAACCACTGTATCCATCAAGGAAACAATAATAAGAATGACCTGCTAACCTTTCCAGCATTTGATCCACAAAAGGGAGAGGAAAATGATCCTTCCTAGTTGCTTCATTAAGCCTTCTATAGTCAACACACATTCTCCATCCAGTAATTGTCCTGGTAGAGATTAATTCATCTTTATCGTTCTTCACCACAGTGACACCTCCTTTCTTTGGCACAGTTTGTACAGGACTTACCCATGCAGTATCTGATATTGAATAAATCATTCCAGCATCAAGAAGTTTAACTACTTCTTTTCTCACCACTTCTTTCATCATGGGGTTTAATCTCCTTTGAGGCTGCCTCACAGGTTTGATATCATTCTCCATGAGAATTTTATGCGTACAGAAAGAAGGACTTATACCCTTAAGATCAGCCATGGACCATCCTAAAGCAGTCTTATGCTTTAAAAGAATTTCTTTCAGTTTCTTCTCATCATTAGCAGATAACCTGTTATTTATGATCACTGGATATGTTTCATTGTCACCCAGGAACATATACTTTAGGGCTGGAGGTAACTCCTTAAGATCAACTTTAGGAGCACCTATTTCCTTGTCAGAAGTTTTCTGTTCAAGCAACTCATTAGCAACTTTAATGTCTTCCTCAAAAGGGATATGATCTCTTTCTTGCAATTCAACAGTCAATTCTTGCAAGGGGGTTTCATCTTCATGCATCACTTCCTCTAAGACATTAATTTCAAAACAATCACTATCATCATATGGTCTTTTTATTGCATCAAAGACATTGACAGTGATTGTGTCTTCATTCATCCTTAGCACCAGCTTTCCTTGTTCTACATCAATCATTGCACGGGCTGTGGCCAGGAAAGGTCTACCCAATATGAGAGGCATTTCATTCTCAACCTCCATATCAAGCACAATAAAATCAGCCGGAAAGATGAACTTGTCAATTTTTACAAGAACATCTTCGACTATTCCACTTGGCTTCCTCAAGGATCTATCAGCAAGCTGAAGAGAAACCAGAGTAGGCTTCAATTCAGTGATCCCTAAGGCTTTACAAACAGATAAGGGCATCAGATTAATACTTGCCCCTAAATCACACAAAGCTTTGCCAATCTTTGTGTCTCCTATTTCAATTTCAATATTAAAGCTTCCAGGATCACGAAGTTTGGGAGGAAACTTCCTAGTGATAATAGCACTGCACTTCTCATTAAGTGCAACTGTTTGGCATTCCTGTAGCTTTTGCTTCCTGGAAAGGAGATCTTTCATGAATTTGGCATAGTTTGGCATATTAGCCAATGCTTCAGCGAACGGAATGTTCACATGCAATTTCTTGAAAAGATCAAGAAATCTGTCATAACTCTTGGCTTTTAATTCTGGCTTCAACCTTCCAGGATAAGGTGCCATTTTCATTAGATACTCTTCACTAAGTTCAAATTTTTCTTTTGGAAGAGTAGCTGTCTCCTTCTCATCATCAGTTGGTTTCAATATTTCAGGAGATTTTTCCTTTTCTTTTTCAGGTTTCTCCTCTTGTTCGATCTTCTTTTCCTTCTCAATAGGTTTTGGTGGTGATGATACCACTTTCCCACTTCTAGTTGTAACTGCCAGACAATCTTCCTTGGGGTTAGTAGTAGTGTTACCAGGAAAGGTACCTGGAGCTCTATCAGATAATTGTTGGGCTAGTTGACCAATCTGATATTCCAGGTTCTTGATTGAAGCTTTTGTATTTCTGGAATCAGCTCTGCTTTCCTCAATGAAAGCATTGGTACTTCTTTGATTTGCCTTACTTTCCTCCATGAAAGCGTTAGTACTTTGTGCTAATGTTCCGACTAAACGCTCCAGGTCAGAAGGCTCTTTTTTTGGAATAGGTGGTGGTTTTAGATAGTTGTCTGATGTCATATCTAAACCAGTACCTTGATAACTTTTCCTTTGGTAATTATTACCACCAGCAGCATTATTTTGATTTCTTGAGAAATTTTGCTGATTGGGGCGCTGATCATACCAAATACCATTTACCTGAAATTGTTGAGTAGAATCTGAGGACATAAGTGTAGGACAAGTATTGGTGTCATGATCTTCATGACAATACTCACAATCAAGGACAACTGCACTTGCTTGAACTTTGGAAAGTTGCATCCTTTCAAACTTCGCATGCAGATTGGACATTTGTTGTGATAACAACTTTTGTTCTGCCAGCATTGCACTATTATCATTGATTGGCACTGCTTCCCTTTTTCCTGTCCTTATAGATGTTTCATTCTCGTTTTTAGCTAACTTGTCAATAAGATGATATGACTCAGAAGCTAGTTTATCACCCAAAGAACCGCCTGCTGCAGTATTAATAACCAATTTCGTTTCTGGTAAACAACCATTGAAGAAGATTCTCACTTGGTCCCCTTGAGATAGGTTATAATGAGGAACCTTTCTCATGAGGGCCTTGAATCTATTCCAAGAAGCGCAGATGGTCTCTCCAAATTGTTGTTTGAAGGAGGTGATATCATTCACCATGTTGTTGTATTTCTCCATGGGGAAGAACTCTGCAAAGAATTTTTCAGATAAATTTTCCCTAGAGATGATGCTATCCGCAGGTTGTCTTTCCATCCAATCAAGAGCTTTTCCCTTAACAGAAAAAGGGAAAAGTCTTAATCGTATTGCATCATCAGAAACATGTGGAGGCTTTGTAGAGTCACAGATTCGTAAAAATCTGTCAATGAATCTGTGAGGATCTTCATTGTCCTCTCCTCCATACTTTTCTCTATCGGCCAACTGAATGATGTTGGACTTGAGCTCCCATTGATTGTTCCCAAGTTCTGGTGGAACAATTCCAGCATTGGGCCAGTTGAAGATAGGCGTGAGGATGGTGTTCATCCTAGGATCAGCATTTTGATTAAAGGCAGCCATCTCTAGGGTTTCGGCTACTGGAATGGGAATTGTCTGTGCCCTTTTTCTTTCCTTCTCTTTTTGAGCAATTCGTTTGCTTCTCCTTAGAAAAGAACTGCTTTGCATACAACTTCAGAGAAAAGATTAGTAGCACAGATTCAAAACAAAAATAAAATAAAATAAAATAAAAACAATTTAATCTTTAAAATCAAGATTAATTGATTTAAGAAAAACACTCCCCGGCAACGGCGCCAAAAACTTGACGTGAATCGGCAAGTGTACCGAATCGCGCAAGTAATACAATGATAAGTCAAAGTTCGTATCCACAGAGAGTGTGTCTAAATCAATTAAAATCTTCTTTTTAAGATTAAATCCTCCAAGAAGTTTTTGACACGAATGTCAGGATTGTGTGGGAATTTGATTTGTAAAATAAAAAGACTTGTTTTTGTTCTTTTTGAAAAATAAAGAAATAATATAAGGGTTTGAATATGTGAGAAAACGCTGCAGTTAGAGAACACTCACCAATGATCCCCACCTTTTACTCTGGATTAAGTTAAATATTAATATATAAATCGTGAATTTAGATAATTATCAGATAAAGGTATCAATAGTTAATTCTCAATCCCTTGAGGAATTAACCCTTTAATCTCATATAGAACCCTAATTCCTTGAGGTGCCCTATATGAGATCAAGCATAAAGATCGATAATTAAAACATCTACAATATGAATCATGTCTATGTCTAGATCATGTTCATACCGTCGTTCTATCCCCTTTCTGGATTAAAGACCTCAGATCCCTCTTGTTGGCCCTAATCCTCAGATTTATTATTACTTACTAGATTGATCGGATCTAATAATAACAATAACAATACGATCAGAATAGAACGAAATTCAAAAGATAAATATATCAATAAAACTCAATCCATTGTATCAGGGGTTCACAAGGGTTCGTGACCCTAACTACAGCAAAGAGGTTCTAGCCAACCATTATCATGGCTAAAATCCAATATTCAAATGAAAACATAAACTAAAAGAACTACAGAAAGGTAGAAGAAGAGATCTCTCTCCAGAGCTTCCGCCTCCGAATGACCTCAATTGTTCAGAATATCAGAAGTGCTTTCTAGGGTTGTCTCATGCCCTTTTTATAACCTGAGAATCCTCCTTTTCTCGCAACTGACAGTTGTCCATCTCAATCCCACGCTTGGAGCGTAGGATCCACGCTCCAAGCGTGGGGCTTCTGCCTCTTTTTGTCTTCTCCACGCTTCAAGCGTGGAGTTCCACGCTTGAAGCGTGGACTCACTGTCTTGAAGTCTTTTCCCACGCTTCAAGCGTGGGTTCCTACGCTTGGAGCGTGGGGCTTCTGTTTGATTTTCCTTCTAGCTCCTTTATTTGTCATTTTCCTCCTGTAAACATGAAGAATCTGAGTGAAAGAGTGTCTGTCAATTTTTATTCAATAATTTCACCACATATACACTTTTATACACAGTTTTAGATCTGATTTCCTGCTGTTTTTGATCTATAAAAGTATATATGCTGGGAGCATATCATATGTTTCTGTACAATAACACAATTTGAATCAGAGAAAGTGAGAAAATATGGTGAGGTTTTAAGGAGTTTTGGGACTGAAATCAAATTAACCTTGAAATCAGGAACATATAAAACATCTAACAGTTTTAATGTATCTGTTATATCAATAACTCCACTGTTTTTAGCTATGATTTGATGGCCATCTGGTAGATTAATGGATATGGGTTCTATTTCATGTAAGGAAGAAAAACTAGACCTTTGAAAACATATATGGTCAGTTGCACCTGTATCCAGAATCCAATCATTGAAGGACTTACCTGCTGGTGATATTTCTGCTGTCATAGCAGAAGCTTGCACCAAATTGGTTGAATGGTGATTTACATTATCAAATTATCAACTTCATCCCATAAGATCTTCAATTCCGTGAAGTATTGAGCTACTGTTCTATTTCCTTGTTCCAGTTTGCATATATCATCTTGCAAATCTGAAATACGAAATATGTCAGCCTGAGAGAATCGATCCTTGAGGTCATTCCATGCATCTTCTGCATAATCAATCCAGAGAATTGACTGTGCTATTGAGTCATCGATCGATCTTTGAATCCAGCCTAGGACCATGTTATTGCATCGTTCCCAATCTGAGTATTCATCATCAGATCTGGAAGGAATCTTCATGGAACCATCTATGAAAAATAATTTGTTCTTCGAACTCAAAGCCATTCTCATAGCCCGTGACCAGGAGTGATAATTTGGTCCATGCAATGGAGGTGAAACAAGTATGGTTGATGGATTCTCATTTGGATGCATGTATAGGGGATTTCGTGGATTGTTTATGAAATCAGGTGTTTGAATATGGTTTTCTTTTGTGTTGTGGATTTGGGAATGGTTTTGGTTTAGATCTTGGTTTTGTATATCACTAGAATTCTCCATGGACAATTGCGATAGATCCATGAGAAAGTTCAAACTATGCGCAGCAAAAAGAAGTAGTGGATACCAGAGCCAAAAAGCTCTGATACCATCTAAACAATGGAAGAAAAGATGATGAACTTACTGGAAATGAAGAACAAGCAGAGAGAAAGAAAACATGCATCCATTGATTCATTTCTTGATCAGAAAATACAAGCCAGAAGGCCTTTATATACAACCGAATAGACTTCTAAAAGCCTAACAAACTATACTTACTTAATGGCTAATCTAACAATCTAACAGACTAAAAACTCTTAACAGAAAGTTGTTAAGCTAACTAACAAACTATGCCATGTCATTATTTACACAACTGAACCTTTACAAAAAAATGTCACTAGAGATTTTTTTATTGGCTTTCTATATTACTTATTTAAGTTATTTTACACTGGTGTGTCTTGCAGGGTTATATCATTTTGATAAATTTAGCATGTTTGTCACCTTTTTTATGAATTGATATGGCTTGTGGTTTCTGCAGATTCATTGGTTGAGGAGTCATTATTGGACTTATTGGATGAGGAGAGTGAGGTGGGACACTGCACTTCCTTCACTTGAAAGGCCCTCAGGTCATGTAGTTCTTTTAGCTGAGTTCTTTGTTAATAAAGTTAGGCATTCACTATTTGCTATTTTTTGAGCTAATCGTAGGCCTTGTAAACTCTAATTTTCGCATAACATGGAAAATTCATTTAGGAATTGCACTTTGATGAGCAAAGTATGCCATTTTGCTAGTCAGACAGTTTACATTAATTCAAGTTTACATGAATTTTTGCTTAATGTGTCACCTTTAAATAAAACAAGTTTATCTGTCATTTCTTCATCGGCTGTTTTTCTATTATATTTTTAAGGTATGTTTTGCCATACTAATTTATAGCCTTTCTTCCCTTTCATGGAGCAGGATTAATCTTTTTCTACGTATCTCTTTTCTAGATACATATCTGACTGCAAGTTGTCCCTTTGTACCAAGGATTCAGCAAATGAAATGCTCAGTGCTAAAAGAGGCTAAATTATGATGGTCGTTGGTAAGTGGACACTACTTTTAACTCTTCTTTTTTTCTTTTCATGAGTTATCAAATATGATTAGTTGCAAATTATATTTACTGGTTTTATAAATTGTCTTATTCTAACTTGATCACATCTTGATAATGGTCAGGAATGGCTATTTCTCTATCCTCACAGAATTTCTCAACATGCCGGCTGCATGGACTTATTTTCTTGTGGTAAGCACATTCATCTATCTCTTCAAATCTTGATAATTTTTGCTTTGAATCAATTTCATGCCTGGATGAAACTTGATATAAAATGTGGTAGATCTTTTTTGCTTTCCAACCTCATAAAAAATGGAAGAAAAAAAATAAAAAAATGGTGTAAGTGGAAGATTTTGCACTTGAAATAATTTTCAAGTATTTTTCAGCTATCTTCTTTCGTGGAAGTTAATTTTGATGTTTTAGTAGTTTTAAGATTTACATAAAAGTAATAACAAAGGAAGGAGTGGCAAGCATGAGTGACTAAGGGGATGTATGTAGTACCGGGTGGAGGGGAGGGGGAAGTATATATAAGTCAATATAAATATAGGTGAAGTTTTACAAGAAGAGTGTGCATGACAGATTTGAAAGGGGTGTGGATTACTTTATTTGATTCCTTGATGATTGTTATATTATTTGATTTTACTTTCTGATAAAATTTCTGTTGATTCTTGTAGTACTTTCCTCTGTCTTTCTTTAACTATTTGGTGTCATGAAGTATGTGAAGAAGGGGCAGTACTTGTTATTGTGCACTTATTGTTTGTAACTTTATTGGATTTATTTTTATTGCCATTGTTAGAGGCTTATTTGTCTACCCGAATCTGAATATAATATTATGTAAGTGTGAAACTAGTTAGCTTCAACAACTCACAGGGCATATGAAAATATAAAACAAAGTGATTGCATAAGATGTTTAAGCATTCTGAAGATAATCCTCTTCCAATCCTAGGTTTATGGACATAACCTTCATCAACCTCCCACATAACTTCACCAACTCTCTCCCATACTCATCAAACACTTCCTTACATTCAATTTATTTTTCATGCTTGTTATGTTACATACACAAGGACCACACAAGGACCACATATAGCAAAAATACATAATAATATTTAAGTTCATGATCATTTTATTATATTATAATATGTATAATGAACCTGCAAGAGGGAGGCAGAGAGGGCCATTTGTTGTAGTCCTTCAATGACAAGGGAAGGTGATGAAGATAATAGTAGTCACTCCAATCAAGAATAGCACCCTTCTCAATTCCAAGGCTCTACATGGGGGCCATTGTGGTGTGGGAACTGAAATGGACATAAATGAAACGTGGTATTCATGGATTTTAATAGTTGTGAATGCCTTATAAGTTAAATCCAAGAGAAATATATGAGACAATTTAATGGGGTTTATTTTTGTATAGGTCGGAGGTGGAGTGGGAGTCTTTGAATTTTATATATATAAAAGATAATTCCAAAAAAAGATATATATAAAAGTTAAAACAAATTTAATGTGAATTTATTGGCATTTATTGGTTTCCCACTATAGGAGACTAATCATTTGAGCAGAGCAATACACGTGATCTTTTATAACTCAAAACCTTTGTCTATATCCGTAGGCTGTTACATCTTTTTAATTAAAAGGATATTCTGTAAGTTTAATATAAAAACGTAGGCTGTTACATCAAAATTACATTACTTCTACTATATGGAAATACAATATATCTATTTGTGTTAGCTGTTTAACCAACAAAATTATGTTGTTCTGTGCAATGAGTACCTTAGCTGCCATATTTTTTCCTTTGAACGGATTTCCCACCCCCATCTCATTCAGCCATTGCAGAGTGTATCAAGTGCGATCTTACTTTGCTCTTTTTAATTCTTCACTTTTTTTATTTTATATCTATAATTTTAGGCTGCACGCATTTTTAAAATGTACGATAAGGAAAAACACCTAAAGGGATATTTATAATCCAAGAGTGAGGAATTTAAAATTAAACAAATCCACACTTATAAAATAAAAGCCTCTTATAATCTCATCTTAATCAAATGATAAGTGCAAATCTATATTTATATCCACTTGTTGCTAGAACTCAAGAATCATGATGGGTTCATTTTTATCCTGACACCAACACAACACAACTAATACCAAATATAATGCAGTTCATTTTCTTGCCCCTTCTTCGCTTATATATATCAGGCCTCATTTATAATTTCCTTATGGTAACCGATTCACCACATGAGCTTGTTAGTTGTTTTCCTTATAGTAAAAGGTAGTATTTGTTTAAAATCTAGGTTATGCGAAATCTGGTTCTCTTAATTTTTTGAAGTTTGAAGACAAATTTTATTGAAATGTCAAGACATTCAGTTCGAGGTTTAAATTTGGTATGCAGTTATTTTTCCATTTATTATGTCATAATTTTATATTTAGTCATCTATTTAGGAAAGGGGGAATCTAGATTTTCTCGCAAATAGGGTTTGGTGTCAAGTGAATATTTTAAATTTGGTGTATGTCATATAGACATCTGTTTGTTAAGGAAAACACATGCAAAAAATAATTAGATTATCTTCTTCTTTTTTTTGGTAAATGATTATCTTCTTTAATTTGGCTTTTGGTTCTTGTATCAAATGCAACTTTTATTATTTGTTTTTTATATGATTAGGAAAATTTGCAATATTTTTTATTTATTTTTTAAAAAAATTCTTATAATTAGCCACGGTTTTGTCTGTGGCAAAATAAAAATTTTCATCATTGGGATCCAAATCGTTTAGCCATGAATGTAACGTGGCTAATTTAACATAAACGTGGCTAATTTAACATAAACGTGGCTAACTCAATGTTACCACGCTCATACTACCCATGCTTAAATCCAAAAAATACCGTGGTTAAAATAATGCAACGCCCGTTTTAGCCACGGTTTTTGAAACAGTGGACAACTCATTTAGCCACGGTTTTTATCATATTTTGCCACGATTTTTTGCCGTGGCTAAAGAGCAATTTTGTTGTAGTGTTATACTTCTTATGTATGTAGCAGACGTGTGTAAATTATATCATTCTCTGGCCAGTAGACGTGTTAGCACACATGCATGATATATATATGTTGCTGCATCATGTGATTATACTATTACTGTTGAACTGCTTTATTTGGTATTTGGACTGTTATACCGAAGTGAGCTTGGGGCGGAGGAACTCTTTGAGAACCTTTGCTTACTGAGATTTCTTTTTAGAGATCTCAACCTGTGTTGGGGCACATTTTCAAGTGTAGACGTCCATGAGATTGATGCTTCCCGAGACAAGAGGCCAGAGCAGAGTTGATTTATATGCATGTTTTATTTATATCATTTGGACATGATTATTGTACTGAGATATAACTACTATGACATTATGTTTTTACCAGACTATGGATGTTTTATTTGTTTGTGAGCATGGGGATTGTCCATGCCTTTGATTTATTTGTGTTATTGTTTAACATCTATGTTTTGTATATGCCATGAGATATGGACGTTGGTCATGATTACGCGATGTAGCTTCATGACTTAGTATTTATTTATGATGTTGAGGCATTTCAGGATTTTATTTGTGGTTTTGCAATTACTTGAGGATATAGATGGGTTTTATATTGCCATATTAATAAAAGAAAAAGTAATCTTGCATGTCATATAACTTAATTTATTTTAGCTTCCACATATAATTGAGCTGCGCTTAATACCGTAACATGATAACAATTCGGGTATACACGGGGTGTTACAAGGGCCCACTGAGCTTGAAGGATGAACAATGTAAAAGTTCACCTACCTATGCTAAAAAAATTCACAAGAGAAAGCGGAGGCAATGAGGATCGAACCCGAGACATATGAAGCTCTGATACCATGTAAAGAACCAATTCAGCCCAAAATTTTAAGGTGTTGGGTGATGCCCTTTTATTGGTGTGTTGGTGATGCCTTTTTAATGATTTATTTTATTCTCTAACACATATCCTCACGCAAGAGCTCTTTGGGCTTGAAGCATGTATATTGCAGAAGTCCATTTTTTGTTTTACCTTGTATTTGTTTTATTCCTCTTGAAAGTGAGGGGGCGGTGAGGATCGAACTCATGACCTCATGGTCACTGAAGCTCTGATACCATGTAAAGAACCAATTCAACAAAAAACCTTAAGGTATTAGATGAGGGTCTTTTTTAATGATTTATATTATTCTGTAATTTTTACTATAAAAATATTTTTAACTTCACATTCTTTTCTCTTCGAAAATTTTGAACTAAAACAATTAGATGAAGGATGAATTAGTCTTGCCTGAATTATATGGACCAATTAATATTCTTGTATTATTCTGTTTTGTCTCCTTAGGAAGTTCATAAGAGACCTTGGATGCCTGAACAAATATGGTGTGCCCCATTAAGATTCGAGAATTTAATATCCTTTCAAAGGGACTGGCATTCAATTTTTAACAGTTGTAGTCGTAAGTTATAATCCCTTTTAGAAAACATAGTTGCAATTTCAAAAAATTTAATTGTGAATATTTTATTAAGCATCTGATCCACTTCTTGTATTCTTTATTGATACATAATCGAATGGTATATGTTCTATATCATCTACCTAGTTCAATTACTCGATACACTCAGTGCAATAGCAATGTTTCTTATTAGATTAAAAGAATTTGGGCCAAATCATACATGGTTAAATTTAGAGAGTACAAAATAACCAAAAAAAATTAAACTGGACTTTGAACTAAATTGAACTGCATTTAAAATAATTGATTTTTAAGAACCAGTTCATGGACCGAACTTATTTTTAAAAAATCAGTTCATGAACGAAACCATTTTCGAAACGAACCGAACTGATTTATTACTTTATTTCTTTAATTTTTAATTTCAATTCTTTTTAAAATAGAATCGACCCGAACCTGTTCCAAACCGAACCGAACTGAACCATTTTTGAACCGAATCAGTTTTAAACTGAACCATTTAAACCTATTTAGTTTGATTTTTCATAAAAATTAATTCAATTCGACCCATACACATCCCTGGTTGAACTTGGTCCTAATAGGTATTGCTTGATGCAAAGGTTGGACATAGAAAGATCTCTACTTTATTATAGGCGATAATGTTGCTGGGTAGGATCTCCAATACTGTTGAAGTGTATCTTGACTATAACATGAGGGGATACTTATAAAGCACTTCAACGCTCAAATCGGTATTTGAGTAATAGGTTTTTAGTATAATAGATAGGGTTTTATAATTCTCATATTGAGGGAGAATTGAAATCTCATGTTGTAGAGATAAAAAGCATGTGGGACCCATGTATTAGAAAAAATTATATGTAGACGAAAATCGAAAGGTGTGTAGGATTCTCATGTTGAATGAGAATTATAAAACCCTAATAGATAAGATGAATGTACTTAGATCTTGGCCTCTTTATTTATAGTATGCGGCATGACGTGACTCAGCATACTACCTTAGTGTGGTGGTATGGTTGATAACTTGATATGCCTTTTAATTGGCTTGATTTTGTGACCTTTTTGTCCTATCCTTTAGCGAGATGTCTATTGGTGAATTATATTGCTCAGTCTTAGATCTTGTCTTTGTCGTTCATTCATTGGCTGGCAAAAGAACCATACTAGTAACTTTTGCCAAAAATTTGTCCAATTGAAAGCACATTTGGCAAGTTTTGCCATACTAGAGTAGTCAAACGCGTCACCTCACTTGACGAATTGAGTCCCGTCAATAATATTGACGAGAATGGTATCCAAATCAGTAGAATGCAGGAGCTGCATGCCACATGGCATGATTTACTTTAGTCTCGTCACCTAAGTTGACGGCACTACTCACATAAAATTAGATGATGTCATGTGTCAAATTTGTCACAAAAAGTGACGGGACTCAACTTTTCTCCCTCGAGGCCGATGCCTCTCTTGTCTCTACTTCTTCCTTCTTATTTTCATTTGGTTACTTCTCCCTTCCTTCTTCGTTTGGCCGCCCATGTACTTGTTTTCTTTATTTTCTTTATTTGCTATTTATTTTAATTGTCTTTTAAATTTTGTTATTTAATTTAATTAGTTATTGCATTATTTGTTAGGAATAAAAACACTAGGTTAGAAAAATATTTTATAAAATCCTAGTGTAGAATGTATTTTAATTAAATAGTAATATACCCTAGGATAGAAAGCATATTATTAAGTAGTAATTAAATTATGAAATAGTAATAATTATAATTAGTATATAATTAATGCAATAGGATACAAAACATATTTAAGAAAATAATGAAGTAGTAATTAAATAATTAAATAATAATTATAATTAATATTTAATCATTTCAAATCTAATTCAAAGTTTTATAAAACAGTTTACCAAAAAATATTCATTTGTTATTTAGTTAAAACACTAATTATAATTACTAATTAATTATTTTAGTAAATAGTTTTATTAATATTTAATTAAAATACTAATTATAATTAGTATATATTTATAATTAGTATTTAATCATTTCAAAAATAATTATAATGTATAATTATAATTAGTACTCTAAATTATAATTAATATTCAATCATTTCAAAACTAATTCAAAGTTTCATAAATCAGTTTGCCAAAATAAAAAAAAATTCATTTATTATTTAGATAAAAAACTAATTAAAATTACTAAATAATTATTGCATTACTAATTAATTATTTTAGTAAAGAGTTTTATTAATATTTAATTAAAATACTAATTATTTACTAATTAAAATACATTCTACACTAGGATTTTATAAAATATTTTTCTAACCTAGGTTTTTTATTATATTTTATAATAAGGCTTTTATTCCTAACAAATAATGTAATAACTAATTGGAATAAATAACAAAATTGTTTATCAAAAAAAAAAAAAAACTAGCAAATAAAGAAAACAACTACCTGGGCAGGCAAACCAATAAGAAGGAAGGGAGAAGCAACGAAATGAAAAAAAGGAAGGAAGAAGTAGATATAAGAGAGGCAAGCAAACCAATAAGAAGGAAGGGAGAAGCAACCAAATGAAAAAAAAGGAAGAAAGAAGTAGATATAAGAGAGGCAGCGAACTCGAGAGAGAAAAGTTGAGTCCCGTCACTTTTTGTGTCAAGTTTGACACATGACATCAGATGTGAGTAGTGCTGTCAGTTTAGGTGACGAGACTAAGACAGATCATACCAGGTGGCATGCAGCTGTTGCATTTTGTTGATGTGGACACCAGTTCCGTTGATATTATTGACAGGACTCAACTCGTTATGTCAGATTACGCGTTTGAATGCTATAGTATGACAAAATTTTCCAAATTGAACAAATTTTTTGCAAAACTTACTAGTACGGTTCTTTTGCCTTCATTGGCCGCATGAGGAGGTTTAGAGCCTAGCTATCTGTGCTACTGAATAGCTTGCAGAATTGTGTGTCAGCGTATCTGATGCGTTTTCTTATTAGTTAAGCATTTAGTTTGGGCTTTTATCCTGTGTTGGGCTATTGTTTTTAATAGGCCTTTTGTGGTTCCTAATGATGGTCCAGATTAGTTGTCCCCTGTACCGTTTACTTATATTTTACAATGAATAATGAGATATAAATGTATTTTCAGCCGCGAGATTATTTTTAGTGGGATAAATTCATGTATTTACTTGAGGCCAAAAGTAATAACTTCTAATTACCTTGGTAATTGTCAGTAAGGGCCTGTTTGGTGTGACGTATAAGGTCGGATAGTATAAACTTATATTATACGTTATGACATTTTCAGTTGTTTGGTGTGACCATCATATAGTATAAGTTTATACGGCATAATCCCTTAATACATCAAAACGATGTATAACTTAATCCGGCCTAAGATGGAGGGATAAGGCCAGATAAGAGATTGGTGCATTAACATCGTTGACTAGTGTAATTCTAAAAAAATTAATATATTATTTTAATATTAATATATTAAAATAAAAATTAATTTTTCAATATATTAATTTTTAAAATATTGAATATTTTATTTTTATAAAAATTGATTTATGTTTTGAACACACTGATTAATAAGCTTTTATAAAAATTAATATCATATGACATTTTTTGAAGAAAAATATAAATTATTTATTAAAGGAATTTTTTTAAAAAAATATAATTTTTATCCTAAATAGTATTATACAGTGCATTACCAAATACTAAATGATATTATCTTATGCAATATATTATTTTATACAATACCGTGCCAAACGGTGGATGGTATTAAAATTCAATCAGGTCTTATACAATCAGGCGTTATACTATCAGGCCTTGTCCTATACTATGCACCAAACATGCCCTAAAGTGCTTAGAAGCTGTTTATTAGACATGTTATGTCAATTAATGATCATAACTTTGATGTGTCATAAAAATAAATATATTGATTTTATATGTTATCATAATCCCGTTTGAAATAAGGGTTTTATAATTCTCATATTAATGGAGAAATGAAATCTCATGTTGTAGAGATAAAAAGCATGTGGGACCCATGTGTTAAAAAAAATTATATGTAGAACCCATGTCAGCACGGAAATCGAAGGGTATGTAGGAAAATTATAATTCTCATGTTGAATGAGAATTATAAAACCCTTGAAATAAATCTTATTATTTACTAATTGATTAGTTACATTTGCAACTCAACCCTATCTTAATAATAAATTTTGCTAGTATAGTTACAAAATTAACTTCTCTTAAGGAGAACTAAAATAATCAAAATTATTTTACAACCACTTTTGAGTAAAAGAAGCATAAGTGGTGTATATTCATCTTGATATTGATAACGTTGAAGATAAGATTTATAAGGTCTTGGTTTTGTTTTATCATACATTTATAATATCAGTACATTTATAATATCAAAAGTATTTTCCACATACTGCTATTGATGAAAATATCTTTAATATTTTCATAATATTGAAGACCGGTGGTGCGAGGTCACGACACGATGCGAGGTTATTGACGTTGGCAAACTTGACATAATATTGTTGATATTTTCATTTTCATTTTCATTTTGAATTCTTAATTTTATGAAGTTCAAATTATTTTCTTTTATATATCCTTGCTGTGAAGAATACCAACCCAAAGGAATAATGGCTCATGCATCGTCAGTTCTAATGCAATTGCCGTCTGAGCCAAAATCAATCCTCTTCTTTTCTATTTTGTGCTTCATAAGTGTTATGTTCATGCTAAAGCTCAAAAGAAGAAACAATTACAATCTACCTCCATCCCCACCAAAGCTACCAATCATTGGAAATCTTCATCAACTAGGCACACTCCCACACCGCTCCTTTCAAACACTCTCAAAAAAGTATGGCCCTCTCATGTTGTTGCAGCTTGGACAAACAAAAACTCTTGTGGTTTCATCAGCGGATATCGCCAGAGAAATAACAAAAACACATGATGTTGCTTTCTCAAACAGGCCTGAGACTACAGCTGCTAAAATCTTATTCTATGGATACGTGGATGTGGGTTTTGCACCCTATGGCGACGAGTGGAGACAAAAAAAGAAGATCTGTGTTCTTGAGCTTCTGAGCCAGAAAAGGGTGGGGTCTTTTCACTCTATCAGACAAGAAGAAGTTGCAGAATTGGTTGACACTATACGTGAAGCATGCACGAGTAAAAAGTCCTTTGTGAATCTAAGTGAGATGTTATATGCAGCCTCAAACAATATAGTGTCTAGATGTCTTCTAGGACAAAAATATGATACTCCAGATGGTACTCCAAGCATTGGAGTTCTAGCAAGGAAGACTACAAAATTATTGTTATATTTCAGCTTTGGCGATTTCTTCCCTTCATTGGGTTGGATTGATGTTCTTACGGGCTTAATTTCAGAAATTAAGTCCACTTCTGTTGCATTAGATGCTTTCTTTGATGAGGTAATTGCACAACACAAGAGAAGCAACAAAAACGATGACCAAAACGATATTAAAGACTTTGCAGGGATCCTCCTTCAACTTCAAGAGGGTGGGAAGCTTGACTTTGAGCTTACACAAGATAAAATCAAAGCACTCCTGACGGTTTCTCTCTCTCACTCACTTTCTATTTGTCAATAGCATATCTACTAACATGCAATTGCACTTGTACATGGTGATTACAAGTTGTTTGTGTAATTTACATGTCCTCTAATGGTGTTTCTCTCTAAAAACACAGAACACACAGATTTTTTTTTGAATATACCTCTTTCTATTACTATATATGCCAAGCCGCTTTACACATGGTGCTATTTAAAAGCATTAGCAAATGATTAAGAAAACTAATGACCAACTTAGGAAATCTAAACATAATAATGACTACTTCATAGAAACTCTAAACTCATTAAAGTCCACTAACAAATTCCTAAGGACATGTTCCTTCACCACAAAACTCTTCATTTTCTATTTTCTTTAATTAAATAAAGTTTAAACCAACAAAACTCCCCCTTAAACTTTAATATCTCTACCGTCCTTCATTCCCATCTTCTTCTTGCAATTCTCAAACAACAACGTCGGCAGGGGCTTTGTGAAAATATCTCCAACTTGATCTCGGCTTGCAACATGAGTGAGCTCCACCTTTCCTTCTTTGACTTGATCTCGGATGAAATGGAACCTGACATCAATATGCTTACTTCTTTCATGGTTGATCGGGTTCTTTGCTAACTCGATCGCAGATTTGTTGTCAACTCGGATTTCAGTTGAACCGACTTGCTCTTGCTCCAACTTGCTCAATAAATTTCTCAGCCAAATTGCATGACAAACACACTAGGAAGCAGCAACGTACTCGGCTTAGCATGTAGATAAAGTCACAATAGGTTCCTTCTTTGACACCCACGTGAATGCCGTGTTTCCCATGAAAAATACATAGCCAGCCGTGCTCTTCCTGTCATCAACATCTCCGCACCAATCACTATCCGAATATCCTGTCAGTTTGTACTTATCCGACTTCGAGTAATGAAGTCCTTGCGAGATTGTTCCTTGAACATATCTTAAAATTCTCTTTGCCGCCTTCCAATGAGTATAGCTCGGCTCTTCCATAAATCGGCTTATTATTCCAACACTCAGACACAGATCTGGTCTCGTACACGTCAAGTACCTTAGACTTCCAACTAGACTCCGATAAACACTCGGATCTACCTTTTCACCTCCATCATATCTTGAAAGTTTAACACCGGGTTCCATAGGGGTTGAAACCGGGTTGCAATTACTCATTTTAAACTTCTCTAAAATTCCTTTTGCATAGGCTTCCTGAGAAACGAAAATCCCAGATTTGTCTTGTCTGACCTCCAAACCAAGAAAATACGAGATCCGTCATCTCAAACTCCTTCGTCATTTTATTCTTGAAATCTTGAATCATCCCTTCATCATTACCCAAGAAAATCAGATCATCAACATATAGAGCAACAAGTAGAATTTTACCTCCCTTTTTCTTCACATAGAGTGCATGTTCATACGGACATTGTTCAAGTCCATCTTTCTTGAAGTAATTGTCAATTCTTGTGTTCCAGGCTCTTGGGGCCTGCTTCAACCCATACAAAGCTTTCTTCAGTCTCAACACTTTTCTTTCTTGTCCTGCTTTCATGAATCCCGGAGGTTGTTCCAGATACACCTCATCTTCGAGTACTCCATTTAAGAATGTCGACTTCACATCCATCTGATAGATCGGCCATCCGAACTGGGCTGCTTGAGAAATTAACAGCCTGATAGTCTCCATTCTTGCTACGGGTGCGAACACCTCGTCATAGTCAATGCCGGCCTTCTGCCTATACCCTTTCGCCACCAGCCGGGCTTTATATCTTTCGATCCCCCCCTTAGCATTCACTTTCTTTTTATACACCCATTTCACACCAATGGGCCGACTTCCTTTGTCATACAGATCTTGTAGACTCAACTCTTCTTCACCATTAGAAACTTCAGGATTTGCAGGGATATAGGTCGAAGGTTGTTTGACCTCAATTGATCTATTTTCGGGTTCCACATTGTCCCCTGATAGGTTGTTCCAGTCCCAAGCATCTTCTTCATTCACTTTCACATCTCGGCTAACCAGCACCTTTTTACTAACGGGATCCAACAACTTGTATCCCTTCGTCTTCTCATCATAACCAATAAACACAAACTTCTTACTCTTATCATCTAGTTTTGTCCTTAACTGATCCGGTATGTGTGCATAAGCAACACTCCCAAAGACTCTAAAGTGACCCACTGAGGGCTTCAATCCGCTCCATGCTTCTTGCGGAGTCTTGTCATTCAAATTTGAATGTACACATCTGTTCTGCACATACACTGCACATTGTACAGCTTCTCCCCAGAACTCTTTTGGCATATTTTTCGTCTTTAACATAGATCGGACCATATCCAGGATAGTCCGGTTCTTTCTTTCAACTACTCCATTCTGCTGGGGCGAGTATGGTGCGGTCAGGAACCGCCTTATCCCATGTTCTTCACACTACTTCTTGAAAGCTGTTGACACGTACTCCCCACCTCGGTCTGAACGGACCGACTTGATGTACCTCCCAGTACCATTTTCTATCATCACTTTAAAGCTCCTAAATGCGTCTAGCACCTCGGATTTTTCTACAATACTATGTTGAAGGTACACATAACACAA
>JAVKPL010003324.1:0-19322 GCA_032173675.1 Gastrolobium villosum
CACAACCTGCGTGGTGTTTCAACCTCATCCATCTCGTTTCGTATTCTTGTAGACTTTGGAGGACCTTTTGCCCGCAACATATTTTTATCCGGTATTACCACAAGACCTGCATTGGGTGGAATTGCTTGCTCATTGCCGATTGGCTCCCATGGAAATGAGTACGCTTTTAACAAGTTTGACGTCTTGAATACATCATCTATATATTGTCGATAATTCCGACGAATGGATAATGTTGCAGCAACGGCGTGACTACAAGGATATTTAAATGCTTTAAATTGTCCACATTGGCATGTACGGGCAGCAAGGTTGACAGCATATGTCCTTTCAAATCCTGCATCCACCTCAAAAGCAGTTTCATCAACATTATATGTACGCACAGTATGCATTGTTGCAACAGATTCATTATGTGTCAATGCTTCAATCACATTTTTGCAATATGTATGACCAGATTCAGCTTGTCTACAAGCCGATTGACCTCTTTCCACGCAATATTGGACCAATCTACTGTATGTAAATTTTACCAGACCAGTAATGGGCATGTTTCTTGCTCCCTTTAACACCCTATTGATGGATTCTGCCAAGTTTGTTGTCATATGCCCAAATCTTCATCCATCAAGGTCATGTGCACGCGACCACTTTTCCTTAGGGATGACATCAATCCATTCCGTTACCTACCTGCTTGTGTCACGAAATCGTGCTAGCGCCCCCTAAAATCCACCACGCAAGGAGTATATCATGCGAACAATTTAAAAAACACACAGTTGACGCTTAACAAAAAACTACAACATTTTAATTCACCAATCATAGTGTGCAACATACCTATATTCATCGGGCTAGCCTTCAATTTTTCATTTCTAAATCGTTGATTAAAATTGCTTGCAACATGTCGCAGGAAAAACACATGAAATGCATGGGGTGGCTGCCATAGGGGATTATTTTCAACAGCAGATAATATGCTAACATGCCGGTCTGAAATTAGACATATATTCTGTGCTTGTGTGACGTGCAAACGAAGATTGGAAAGGAATTATGACCAAGCCTCCAATGTCTCACCCTCAACAACGGCAAATGCAAGTGGCACACTTCATTATTACCATCTTGAGCTGTGGCAATCAACAACTTTCCCTTATATTTTTCGTATAGATGAGTGCCATCAATTTGTATCATTGGTTTGCAAAATTTAAATGCCTCACAACATTTTCTGAAAGTCCAGAAACAACGAACAAATACACGTTTTCCGGGAACCAACTGCCCCGCAACAAAACAATCCTTTGTTTGAATATTGTAAAAGGAACCTGGTGAAAAACGAAGCATATATTCACACCACCTGGGTAAAAATGCATAGGATTCCTCCCAATCACCATATAACATTGCCATGGCTTTCTGCTTCGCATACCATGCCTTTCTATATGAAACTTTGAATCCATATGAATGAGTTATCCTCTCCTGAACGAGCGCAATGGCCACTGAAGGCTCCTTTTTTATTATCTCTGAATTAGAAAAACTGGATATAAACATTAACATAACAACAGGTATATCAACTGCAATTTTAATTAGCTTTTTAATTTGAAATTACGTACCTACTACAAGTGCTGCAATAACGTCAGAATCAAGTTGTCGATAATCTTGAGAAAGATGGTCATTCAAGCAATTGTGATCCCCACCCTATTTCGTTACCTTCCAATTTTCACCATACGTTGGTTTAATTACCCTGATCCTCCACGGGCAACCTTGGACGTGCGCACAACATTTCATGCTTAATTTTGTGGGAGTGCTCTCAACCACAATTGCTTCTTGATGCTCCTTCATGAGGTAGCACTTGATTGTCATCTGAGCCTTTTTTTTGGATGTAAAGTGTTGGTTAACAAACAACTTTTCTCCCAATTTCCGTGGACCCTGGATTGAACCCGAACTCTGCGTCCATGATTGTGCCTCACTGGATAATCCCAATCAATATATGTGTAATGTGGAATTTCTGACCAAAAAAGATCAACAGGTGCATCGCCTACATGTACTACGTAATAATAATAATATAATTGAATTATTTTCTTAATGGATAATTGCAACATCCAAACTGTCAGTATATTAATTGATAACATACCTTCAGGATGTTCTGGTACTTGACTTGATGTTGTGTCATGATGTACAACGATACGAGACTCCCCCAAATCATGCCATGGTTGAAGTTCAGTACCAGACCTGCCACATTCTTCGTCATTGTCCGATGCACTCGCATCCTCTGCAAGAAGACGATCCTCCATTGCAATATTTTCCTCATCATCTTCGTCATACTCCTCATCCATAACCCAAGTAGGGTCATGTTCATCTTCCTCAGACATGTTAACAGCAGGAGCAGCAGATGAGGATGCATTAAGAGGAGAAGTAGACCTAACTGACCTCATTGATATAACAACTTCCTCTGCGGTGGTAGTATCCACATACAACTCTCAGAAATCCTTTCTGGACTGGTTCAAGAACTCTTCCATTACCATATCGATGTCTTCGTCATCGACCACTTGCAAGCTAACGTATTATTCACATTGCCATAATCTTGCTGTGACTAGAGTGATCAATTGGTTGTCTTGAAGACATAATTTTTGACGTATTTTCTGATGCAGCTCAACAACCGTTGAGTTCCTTTTAATACAAGATGGCCTTTTCTCCCCTACAAAAATAACACCACAACGACCTTCTTCTTTCCTACCGTTAAAATATAGAACAACACGAATAGTATCAGAATTCGCACTCATTTTTAAAATCAAAATTTAAAAAGATAAAGCAAAATATGAGTAAACAAGTGCAAACTATCAGAGAGTTTAAGCATAACAATGAGAGAGTTGTGAAGAGTGTGTAGGGGTGGGTGTTTAAATAGAGTGCAGTTTAGTCACTCACGCCCAGATTGGGCATGACCATGCAGTGGAACACGCACTTGATGAGGCGTGTCTCTCTTCATCACTCACGCTCTAAGAGAGGCGTGTCTCTCTCCTGCAACTCACGCCCTTCTTTGGGCGTGTTCCCCATCACGCCCTGGGCGTGTCTCTCTTGCGAACACGAGTGCTATAGATTCGTAATATTTTGCAAAACGACTACTTATTCGTAATTTTAAAAAAAAAGGGGTAAAATGTGTATCATTTTAAAGGATGTAAAGTTGTGTAGATAAAAAAAATAAAGATGTGGGTCCATCTAGAGTAAAAGGATATAAGTTGTGTCATTTAAAAGTATAAATATTAAAAAAAAAACATGTTAAAGTTGTTCGTGAAAATTTGACTCTCCATTTCCAACAAAACAAAATAACATTGGCATCGTTGGGTTTCCTCGCCACTCACTTCATTCCTTGTCTCCATTCTTGCAATCTCCCACTTCCATAAAACACTTGAAATACATGTCACACTCCTTTTCCTTTTCTTCTTCTAACCACTACTGTGCATTGCTCAAAGTTTGCTGCGAAACCCGCAACCGCGCCAACGCAAAGAAGCTCCACTGTCACATAATCAAGGCCTTCCGAAACCCAGAAACTTTTCTCTTAAACAACATCGTCAGTTCCTATGCCAAACTCGACAGCATCACCTATGCCCGCAGGGTGTTCGACCAAATGCCCCAACCAAATCTATACTCTTGGAACACCATTCTCTCTGCGTATTCCAAACTGGGTCGTGTTCATGAGATGGAACATGTGTTTGATGCAATGCCAAGCCGAGATGGGGTGTCGTGGAATTCACTTATTTCAGGGTATGCTGCTTGTGGTTCCCTTGTTCAGTCAGTGAAGGCTTATAATTTGATGTTAACTGATGGGTTATTCAATTTGAATCGGATTACTTTCTCGACTATGCTTATACTTGCATCCAAGCTGGGTTGTGCTCATTTGGGTAGACAAATTCATGGGCATGTAGTGAAATTCGGTTTTCGGTCACATGTTTTTGTGGGAAGTCCTTTGGTGGATATGTACTCGAAAATGGGACTGATATCTTGTGCAATGCAGGCTTTTGATGAGATGCCTGAGAAGAATATAGTTATGTATAATACATTGATCACAGGGCTTATGCGATGTGGTAGGATTGAAGATTCGCGCCAATTATTTTATGATATGCAAGTAAGGGATTCAATTTCTTGGACAACAATGATTGCAGGATTTACTCAGAATGGTTTGGACAGAAAAGCGATTGATTTGTTCCGAGATATGAGATTGGAAAAGCTAGAGATGGATCAGTACACATTTGGAAGTGTGTTAACTGCTTGTGGTGGTATTATGGCTTTGCAAGAAGGTAAGCAAATTCATGCTTATATAATTAGGACAGATTATAAGGATAATATATATGTTGGTAGCGCTCTTGTTGACATGTATTGCAAGTGTAAGAATATAAAATCAGCAGAAACAGTTTACAAGAAGATGACTTGCAAGAATGTCGTATCTTGGACTGCAATGTTAGTGGGTTATGGACAAAATGGTTATAGTGAAGAAGCTGTTAAAATTTTTTCTTATATGCAAAAATATGGGATTGAGCCAGATGATTTCACCCTTGGGAGTGTAATTAGCTCATGTGCAAACCTTGCAAGCCTAGAAGAGGGTGCCCAATTCCATGGTAGAGCTCTGGTTTCTGGCCTAATTTCTTTCATTACTGTTTCCAATTCTCTGGTTACATTATATGGTAAATGTGGGAGCATTGAAGACTCCCATAGACTTTTTAGCGAAATGAGCTTCAGGGATGAAGTCTCATGGACTGCACTTGTTTCTGGGTATGCACAGTTTGGTAAAGCCAATGAAACAATCAGGTTATTTGAAAGCATGTTAATGCATGGTTTAAAACCTGACAAGGTTACTTTTATTGGGGTTCTTTCAGCTTGCAGTAGAGCAGGATTAGTAGAGAAAGGAAATAAGATATTTGAATCGATGATTAAGGAACATGGGGTTGTACCAATTCATGATCACTACACCTGCATGATTGACCTCTTCGGTCGAGCCGGGAAGTTAGAAGAAGCGAGGAATTTTATAAATAAGATGCCTTTCAGTCCTGACGCAATTGGTTGGGCAACGTTATTAAGTTCATGTAGATTCTATGGGAACATGGAAATTGGCAAGTGGGCAGCTGAGTTTCTTCTGGAATTAGAACCACATAACACTGCTAGCTACATCTTACTTTCAAGCATCTATGCAGCTAAAGGAAAATGGGAAGAAGTTGCCAAATTAAGAAAAGGGATGAGAGATAAGGGTCTGAGAAAGGAACCAGGATGTAGTTGGATCAAGTATAAGAATCAAGTGCACATTTTCTCTGCTGATGATCAGTCAAACCCATTTTCAGATCAGATATATTCTGAGCTTGATAAGTTGAACTACAAAATGATACAAGAGGGATATGTGCCTGATATGAATTCTGTTCTCCATGATGTTGAGGATTCGGAGAAAATAAAGATGCTTAGTCACCACAGTGAAAAGCTTGCCATTGCCTTTGGGTTGATATTTATTCCTCCTGGTCTGCCCATACGAGTAGTTAAAAATCTTAGGGTTTGTGGTGATTGCCACAATGCAACTAAGTATATATCTAAGATCACTCAGAGGGAGATTCTTGTAAGAGATGCTGCCCGGTTCCATTTGTTTAAAGATGGAATGTGTTCGTGCGGAGACTTTTGGTGACAGGTTCAGTTGTTATCTTCTTTAAAGTTTAAAGCCAATAGAAGACTATTTCAAAAAAGGGAAATAGTTTTCTCATGCAGTAGGAGACAACTATTATCTCCTACAGACTCATTTATGCGTGTGGGGTCCATTTTGAGGAGCAGAGTGAGAAAAAGTAGAGTGGGACCCATCTTGAATTTGTGTGTGTAAAAGATAAATTCTTTCTTACGTAACATAAGAATAATAAATACCTTAAAAAAAAATATTACTAAACACAGCATTTAATGTGATCACTTTCTTCAAAAAGTGAGTGTAATTACCGCATGTGAAATGCATTTGGTTAGGCCATCATGTAGTTCTCTAACAACTTGAACCAAATTAGACAGTGATCCCCACTCTCCACTCCCCACTGACTTATCGTTGTTGGTTGTCTTAATTTGAGGGGGAAGAGACTCGTAACCACCAATGAATGTATGACCATGTTTGCAGTCATTGCACAAGGGGAGGCATCTACCATATCTATTAAAATTATTTACCATGTTATCAAAAAAAATAAAAAATTATTTACCATACCCTGCAAATTCTTGCTTTGTGTAGTTGGGCGCACCTTTTCGGCCTCTAGCCCCATTAACTATTACATAGTAAATAATTATCCAATACTAATTTTAATAATTTTTAGAAGAGAAGGTTATACTTATATCTTCTTCTTTTTTACAACCTCTTACAATCATATCTTAACACAGTTGATTTCCACCAATCAACGATTATCATTTTGTAAATTAAATTCATTAATTAATTATTAATTCACAATAAATGATAATTGTTGATTGACGGAAATTAACGGTGTTAAGATATGGTTGTAAGGGGTTGTAAGTATAACATTCCTCTTTAAAAAAAATTAATAATAAAGTAGAATCTTTAAAAAAATGTGTGTTGATACCGACACGTTCCAACACAATGTCCGATGTGCGATCAACGCTCTGACACGTGTCCGACATGCGATCAACATCTTTGGTCAACGTTCATGCAAATCCAATTTTTTTTATTTTATCATTTTAACTAAATTATGCTCTCATGTGATAGGAGAGAGTTATCTTATGTTGTAAATATATCGACAAACGTGCCTTTTATTTATTTATTTATTATTTTTTAACACATGGTGGGACACATCATGTGTTGGGTCTATGACATGAGAGGAATATCTCCTACAACATGAGATTAGATGCTCCCTTTAACTAAATATGAAAAATTAATTTATAAATCAAATATTTTCTATTATGGAATTTGACATAAAAAATTAACAAGGCATAAAAAATTATTTGTTTTATATTTATGTTAGAATTTTAATATTTAATTGGTTATATGACTTATTATGAACTGTTATATATATTAAATGTAAACTATATTTTATTTATTAAAAATATTATTTAATACAAAATATTTCATAACGTGTCGAAATCTAATATTTTTTTCAAATTAATGTATTAGCGTATCATATCGTATCGTGTGATAATGTAACATATTGTAATCGTAACCTTCATTATGCAAATTGTATCATCTGATCAATTCGTTTTTCATGCAAAAAAAAAAACACTCCATTGAGTAATACGGTTATATTAGCTATTGTTGACAAATGTTACATTTACTATAAGAAAAGGCTGAATTTGATAGTAAATTCACAATAAATTTAAGTTGAGAATGACTTCTTCGTAGCAAAATATTGGACCATTTGGCTTAAAGCCTTTAACTCGTTTCGAGCTTTTAGTGATGTGAATTGTTGATTTGTTATATTTGGAATAAGACACTCTTACAACTTAATTCACAGTTCACGATTATTGTAAATCAAATCAAATATTGTTTTATTATATGTAATTCATTTTTATACTACAATTTTTTTGAAGAGTAAAGTGTGTGTCATTTTGAAGGATGTAAAGTTATGTCGTTTTAAGAGAGAGAAAGAGATAGATAAAGGAGGAAAGAAAGTTGACAAAAAAAATAAAGATGTGGGTCCCACCATTTTGTGAGAGTTAAACGATATAAATTGTGTCATGTAAAAGAATAAATATTTTTTCTTTTTTTTAATCTTTGTTCGGTGGGTGAACTGGGTATGTTCACCGGGTAGGTGATAGCTCAATATAGGATATGTATAGTCACAAATATCTCTGAGAGATATTTTGTAGAAGTGTATCGATCACTGTGCACTAAACAATAAACGTATAGGCATAGGTGTGTGTACACAATAAAGAGAGAAGTAAAATAAGCCAAAAAGTATGTACATGGTGTCCTCTGCCTTTGTTTATAGGGGACATTGTCCGTACTATCACAAAAAAATATATAATATACCAGAATGCCATACGTTTAAAAAAACACATCAAACTGTCACGGCATCATAGTCGCTGAGTTATGTAGCGACTATGGAACGCCACGTGTTAGCCATACAGACACGTAAAGAGCTTGGTGTGGCATGAGTATATCAAAGTCGCTACATAGGGTAGCGACTTTGGTTTAATTTTGATATCTGCCCAAAGCTACACCATAGTAGGTGACCAAACGAGCGACTACACCATAGTAGCTTCGGCAACAAAATTAAAATATTATTATTTTAATAAATAATTACGAATACATAGCAGTTTCGAAACTATCTACGAATCTATAACAGTCATTCACGCCCAAATTAGGCGTGACTATTCACGCCCAAATTAGGGGTGACTCCCAAGGTATTCATGCCTAAATTAGGCGTGAATAATCTGGTGTTGACACGTGGCAAAAAAAAATCAACTTACGAATCATAAAACTTTGGAAAGCCATAATTTTGACTCGGGTATCCGAATGAAGTAATTCTTTTTTTGATTCTACATAACTTTTCGAGATCTACGCAATGACATTTCATTTGATATATTTTATCTCTCACAAACACAATTCAAATTTGCAATAATTGTATTATATAGTGTATTACAAAAAAAATTTAAAAAAATTATTATTAATAAGAAAAAATAAAATAAAAATTAGATTTGTGATTTAAACTCAAAAATCAATTTGAAAAGTCTGTATTAATAAAGAAATTAATTAAATAAATATTCTAAATACTTGGTAGAATATTATATAAATTTGTATATATTTTAATAATTAAATAAATAACCTTGTACACTATTTTTTTCAAACACTTGGTAGAAGTATATATTTGAATATGATATTAAGTATACTTATTTATTGATGAGTTAATCTACTTTGGTGCCATCTTTATAGTATCATTGTTGCAAATTTGAATTGTGTTTGTGAGAGATAAGATATATCAAATGAGATGTCATTGCTTAAATCTCAAAAAGTTATGTGGAGTCAAAAAAAGAATTACCTCACTCGGATACTCGAGTCAAAAGTTATGACCTTATAAAGTTTTACAGTTAAATTATTAATTTTTTGTGACACGTGTCAAACACCAGACGAGGCACGCCTAATTTAGGCGTGAATGCCTTGGGAGTCACGCCTAATTTGGGCGTGAATAGTCACGCCCAATTTGGACGTGAATAACTGCAATAGATTCGTAGATAGTTTCGAAACTGCTATATTTTCATAATTATTTATTAAAATAGTAATATTGTAATTTTTTTCCCTAGTAGCTTCACATATCAGCAACTATGAGAAGATTTTTTGTGGGGCGAGGACCATGGTGGTCCCTCCCAAAAATAGAAAAAAAGGAGGAACGGAGGGGGAAAATCAAAAAGAAAAGGGTAGAAATGGAAGAAAAATTTCTATTTATAGAAAAGGGACCACTAAATAAATGATAGGACTGGATCATGTTAAATCTTTTCCGGCAACTATGGCCCAGTGAAGGAGGAGTTATTCTATGGACCGGTCCTATATAATTGACAAATGCTCCCTCTCACATGCAAAGGACAAAAATGGAAAACAAAAGAAAAAGCAGGGGTAGAATAGTAAAAACAAAATGTTGACTGTGAGTGAGACCACGAAAAAATAAAATGGGCCGGGATCGTATAAATTTTTTTCCCAATGAAGGTAGTCCCACCTGTCCCATCGTTGAGTCCTAACCATAGTAGCTTCCCTAGGAAGCGATTATACCATTTAAGTAATTAGTCTCGTCCAAATGGATTGCAACACCCTTGGAACCAAAATAAATAAATAAAAGACATCTAGACTATGAGGGGAGATATTTTAACTACCTAAAATATCCACTATCAATTCACTACTACCACAATTACCATTGGATCAAAGAGAGAATATTAAAAAGTGTTTGAAGAGAGAGAATGTTGAAAAGTTTTTGAAGAGAGAAAATATTAATCCAACGGTAATTATAGAGATAGTGAGTTGGTAGTAAATTTTTCTAGTAGTAAGAATATCCTCACTCAGACTATTTAAGTAAGCACCATGTCATTGTCTTACCTATCACCCAGTAAGCACTTGCGTGAAATGCCTTGGCCTCCATGAGTTTAGAGCTTTCATGCACTAAGCATCAACCATTCTCAAAGAGTGGGTGACATGGAGATGATCAAATAATGAAAAAGATGAAGTGGAATCGCACTGTCCTAGGTGGAGAATTGGTTCAGTCACTCCCAAGCAAATGTTGTGACTTGAACCCCACTCAGCAAATAAAATCTGCATTATCATTAAATACCCTCCCTAAGTATATGTTGAAGATAAACTTCCCAGTCCTGCTGCCTAATAATCCTTAATATTAGTAACAGTATGAGGAAATCCATTCCAACTTGGATCCTTCCAAAGTTTATGAGAGTCGAAACAGAGTCTAAGACCAAGAAAAAGAACCCCAAAAGTTCAGCTTGTAGATTGAGGTTTTTTTATGCCTATGAAGCCAGGAAAGCCACACACAAATTGCTAGTGGGAGTCTCAAATAACCCTACCCATTCCAGTCATAACCATGAAACACATTATTTGCTACATTATTTTTCCAATTAAAAAGAGATGCAAACCTTACACTAATGCCATAACAAACAAGCAAGGGACTAAGACTAATCAACAGAAAATAAGCAAGGACCAGTACTGATCACAATACACTTATAAATTAAACCAACTACATCATAACAATAGATTACTAAGTAAGAAACCAATTAAACTCCACATTTTATTTCTTTTTTATGAACACGAATGCGAATTTTGTTAGAGAAATATAAAATCATTAATATAGTCTCGTCTAACTGCTTAAGCTTTTGGGTTAAATTGATTCTTTATATAGTGTCATTAGCCTCACCCAACATGTTAAGATTTTGAGTTGAATAAATTCTTTATAAAATTCACCTTACACAAGCGCCATAACAAACAAGGATCTAACACTAACCAGCATAAATCAAGGGACAAATGAGCAACCAAAAATATAGATATATTCATATGCAGAGTTTACCTTACACAAGGGACAAATGAGCAGAATGCTAATCACAATACACTTTGGAAGAAACTGAACATCCAATTGGCATTAGTTACTGATTCCATTCCATGTTTGAACCAACCTGGCAAGTGCTTTTGTGGATGACCCAGATTCTCCAACAGCAGCCACAGCCATATCTTTCATCTTCAAACTTGTCTCTCTTATCTCTCTCCCTCTCTTTGACTCCATTAACTCCTTCACCCTTTTCTCCACTTCTTCACCACTCACAAACCCATCTCCTTCCCTCTGCTCAACCTCAACAGCCACCTTCATCTCCTTCACCATGATGTTCCTATTCACGTGCTGCTCAGAATACAACGGCCATGCAATCATTGGCACCCCAGCAACAACCCCTTCGAGCACCGAGTTCCAACCACAGTGACTCACAAACCCACCCACCGATTTATGACTCAGTACTTCAACTTGTGGGGCCCATGAACTCACCACAAGGCCTCTCTCTTTGATTCTCTCCATAAACCCCCTTGGCAACACTGAACTCAAATCGAATTCCCCTGTTGTGTCATGAATCTGCTTCGTTCCCTCATTGTGTGTTGGCCTTTTCACAACCCACAAGAATCTGTGTCCACTTCTCTCTAACCCAAAAGCTATCTCATTCAACTGAGCCACTGTGAATGATCCACGGCTTCCAAAACAGAGGAACACCACGCTTCTACTCGGTTGCTCATCAAGCCATGACAAGCAATATTTACTATCCGTTGCTGCATCTGTTTTTTTAATATAGAGATAATGGTTAATGATTGAATGATATATACCAATATATATATGTGTGTGTGTGTGTGTTTTCTGGACCCTTTCCATGGGCCATATCTTAACAACAAGTGATAGATTGAAGAGATAAGGATAATCCCATAATTTTGTTATCTAGGGATAAAGGATAAGCTACTTATTCTATCCCCCAACAATCACAATCCTCTACACCTACAGTTATCCCCTTCTATAAATATAGGGTTAACCCTCTCAGCTACATACTTAAATTCTCTTTTCTCTTGCTTATCACTGTGTACATACCATATGCTTTTGGCTATATGCCAGTATTATTATTGTGCACACTAATCCGTTACCGTTGCAGTGTCTCTTTCATAGACTTTCACGAGTGTACCGATCCAAGATACAAATACAAACCTTATGTTGAACATATCGATCATCCAAGAACGAATATTGGCATTGTCTGTGGGGATCGGTAGACTTCGATCCCCATCCAGTCATGATGAACACTTGAAGCACAACAGTGAACAGTGAAAACCACCTGATGAGTGAACTTCGCAATTGCAGCTATGGATTGTCAATGTCTTTATGATGCCAAGGACTGTATAAAGATTCTTCGGAAGAGATTCCCAGAGTAAAAGAAAAAGAAAAAAGAAAAGGTCAGCGGGCTGGAGGCTACATTGCTTGAAGCAAAAGTGTCATGAGAATTAGTAAAAAAAGCGTACATGAGCTTTTTGGAGGAATTAGTAAAAAAAGCGTACATGAGCTTTTTGGAGGATAATCCACCTAATCAAACCATTTATAAAAGGAAGGTGGAGGGCTCCAAGATCAACAGCTCGGAACTGTCCTAGAGCTTTAACTCAGCCCGACCAAAGGCTCCAAGTCATTAGCTCGGCCATGGACTCGAGCTTCAACTCATCCCGGTCAAGGGCTCCAAGTTCAACAACTCAACCATGGTCTCGAGATTCAACTCAGCTCGATCAAGGGCTCAAAGTTCAATAGATCGGTCCCGACATCGAGCTTCAACTAAACAGCTCGGCCAACGGCCTCAAGCTCCAATTCAACCCGGCAAAAGCCACGTGCTCCAAACCTTGAGCTCTAATTCAGCCCGGTCACAACACTTAAATTCAAAAAAATAATAATGAATGTCCTATTTCTAAGAAAAATAAAAATATTTAAAAGAATTAAACATCTATCAAAAGAATGTAACTAAAACGCATCTTAAATGTATCATAATTTAACGGGGAATATCTTTATCATTTTGTAACAAATAATTTTGTCTCATACAACAACAACAACAAAATTCCCTATGTTCGTAGAAAAATATGTTTTTCATATCACATGAAATAATTTTGTTTCATTTGCGCACACATTAAAGTGGGTAAAACTCTTTTTTTTTTTATTCTTTCGCGAGTTTCACCTATTTCAGTATAAACATATTCCCAAAAACATATTATGAAGTTACTTAGGACCGAAAGAAAAATCATTTACACGGTATAAAATAAAAATCATAATAAAATAAGAACTCCCTATTTTGGAAAATGAATTATTTTGTAAGGGTACTAGTGTACTACTAAAGTACATAAAATTTTGTTTTACCAAAAAAAAAAATACATAAAATTTTCTAATTAATACATAAAGAAAAAAAATAAAAATAAAATTAAAAGAATAGGTAACCTGAATGTTGTGGCTCAGCTATGAAGGGTCCAACACAGTAAACAGGAGGAGGAGCTTCATTGGGTTCTGGAAAACACAAACCCTCTGCTATTGCCCTAACCGCCACAGGTTCAAGCTCTTCAAACGTGTTCACTATTATTCCATTTGACTTTTGAATGTGTGAGCAGAAATACAACATATCCCAATAAGCAGGGTCGTCCCTATCCAACATCGGCTCCGGCATGTGCACCGCCTTCAGCGGCGGCGGCGGCGAGTCACCGGGGACTCGAATCTCCACCTCCGCCATGTCCTTCAACGATTTCGGAGGCAGAATCTCGTGGATTTTGGGAAAGTAAGAGAAAAGTGCAAGAACGCCAGCACCTGAGGTGAAGAAGTAGTACACTGGGATTCCCATGGCGGTGGCTGATTCCATCGCCGACGCGCAGAACAGGTCGATCACGAAGGCTTTGATTGTGGTTGTTGAGGTTTGGGAGATGTTTTCGAGTGTGGAAGTGACGTTGGCGTCGTTTTCTCGGATGAATTGGCAGGCCCTGGCGGCGAAGCTGTGGGTTCCGGCGGTGTTGAAGGAGGCGAGGGGGAAGCGGATGAAGGAGACGGAAGGGTGGGAAGTGGAGATTCGGTTGATGTAGGCGTCGACGGAAGGGTGGTCAAGGAGGCCGGTGGTGAGGAGGATAGTGATGTTGCATTGTTGGTGTTGGTGTTGGAGGAGATGTTTGGCTAATTCTACCATTGACACTATGTGACCTATGCTTGGAGCTGGATACAGTACTATCGTTCCTTCCATCTTGGGTGAGAGTACTCATAAGTCAACTAGTGATTAGTGGCTATTTATCCCTTTGGCTTTTGAGAAACGGCAAAGTATGTATGATTTTAGGAGGATATTCTATTAACAAAAATTCTTACTATTAACTTACTACCCATCACATCACCATTGGATCAAAGAGAGAGTGTTAAAAAAAATTTGAAGAAAGAAAAAATGTTAATCTAATGGTGATTAAATAGGTAGTAAATTGGTAGTAGAAAATTTTGGTAGTGAGAATATCCCTCCTCTATAAAATTATGTCTTAAAATTGAGAGAAAGAAATAAATTATAGGAGAGAGAATAAATTGAAAAAATTTAAAAGATGTGAATCTTACTTCTTTATAAAAATGAAAAGATATAAAATGTGTAAAATAATAGTATTATTGTTGTGTGTGTATCTTAACATTTATCTTGCTAGTTAGTCCAGGTTGGATTGCTTTAGGTGATGTTTGGTTGATGGGTTTTTGAAAAAATTCCATGCAAATGAAGATAGCATTCTGAAAATTATGTGTTTGGTTCAAGGAGGAATGGCTGAACACCCAGGCATTTAGTATGCATATCAATTTCAATTTTGTGCCCTTTTACTGGGCTTCTGCACTGTTCAAAAAGCATTCTACGAGGTGATTTTTTCAAAGAAAGCCAGCCTAGGAAGCACGGACACTTGTAAAACAGGAAGAGTCGGGTCCGACATGGTGTCAGACACGCGGTTGACTTTTTCTGACACGTTGACCATTCCGACACGCGAATTTGACCGTGTCCGACACGGTCAAATGGCATTTTCGTAATTTTTTTTAATTTTTTTTATTTTTAAATTTTTTTAAATTTTTTTTTAAAAACTAAAATATATTAATAAAGCCTCCACCTAATCATATCAATTTTATTTTATTTTTTGTCTTTTTTCCCCTTAAGTAGATAAGAGATCATCTCAGCATCATTGTTGTCAATTCCTATTACGCTCTTATTGTATCTCATTCTCTCTTATCTCTCTCTAATATGATTTGTTCTCTCTATATGATATTATATCTCTCTCATCCCATTTTTTATTTTTTTTATTAAAGCTTCCATCTTTATAACGTGTTGATAGGTATTATTAATTTAGTTTCATTTTTTTGCTAAATTATTAAATATTAAATGAAATATACACTATATAAATTAAAAATATTATTTAATATTAAAACGTGTCCCAACGTGTCAAAATCCATAATTTTTTAGGATTGACGTGTCAGAGTGTCGTGTCGTGTCACGTGTCGCGTGTCGTATCGGTGCTACATAAAAGCCCGCTAAATCACATGGTTAGCAACAAAGGAGACCATTATACCCTCTAATATTGTCTTTAACTTGGCATCTGGAACCACAATACAAGCACGAAACGGAGTATACCATGCTGAATCTGGTTCAAGGCTGTCATCACATTTAGGTGGATAGGTATCTCTACCAAGATTATTATAGCAACTATTATCTGTCTGCCATACAACAATGTTACCCTTTTTATTGTACATTTTAAAGCACAGTGAAGTCAGCAATTCCTGTAACTTCCATAGTTTGATCTTTGCTCCACGATAGTTGTGTTCCATCCACGCCACCTGCGCTCATAGTTGATTGGTGGACCAGACAAGACCCAAAATCCACCGGAACGAAGAATCCGGTGTATTTCAAGGAGATAAACTCCACCTGAAACCAGATACCCCATCAGAATGAATGAGAATTTAGAGTGAACTTTCTGTTGGGCTTCCTCCTTTAATGCTAAGCCCAAGCCCATTTGAGGGGTTTACCATTTGTTGGGCTTCCTCCTTCAATGCTAAGCCCAAGCCCATTTGAGGGGTTTTCCTAAAATACCCCTAACCCTAATTCCACCTCTTATAAATACCCATTGTTAGGGTGGAGGCTAATAATATGAGAAGATTGAGTTGAGAAAATTTGAGAGAAAATATTTGATTGTTTGAGCAAAAGCTTCATGCTTTGCATTTGAGAGATCTCTAGGGAGAGTTTGAGAGAAACATCTCTAGGGTAGTTTGATTATCACCATTGTTGGAGAGGTTGAGTTAACCAACACATTGGTGTATTTGATTATTGTAACCATTATTCTCATAGTGGATTTTTGATCTGGACTAGGTCCCGTGGTTTTTACTTCTTCATTGGAGAAGGTTTTCCACGTTAAAATCTGGTTGTGTTCTTCTCCTTCTCATATCTGTTTTTGATTTTCCCATGCGCTCCCGACCTGATGATATTCAGGCCGTGGTACTGCCGAGATCCGAGCTCCGGATCTGGTTGACTGACTTCCGCACAAAAGGCTCCCTAGCCGAGTTTGAGGGAACCGAGTTCCCAACAGTGGTATCAGAGCCCGAGTTCTATGGGTTCTGAGGGAGACGAGATGGAGACCAGTGGCATAACCCATGATGGAGATATGTTCAAGCTGACCGCAGACAATTTCACCTATTGGAAACCGATGATGGAAGATCATCTCTATTGCAAAGATTTGCATGAGCCCATTATCCTTGATGAGAGACCGGCAGGTAAAACCGATAAGGAATGGGAGATTCTGAGTCGTAAGGCGGTAGCTACGATCAGAAAATATATTGACAAGAGCCTCTTTGAGCACGTGTCTGAGTTCACGAACGCGTATGAGTTGTGGACGAAGTTGGAGTCATTGATTCAGAAGAAGACTCCCAGGAATAAAGCACACCTGGTTCGCCGACTTGTGAAGTTAGAATACAAGGACAGGATGAGCATGATAGAACACCTCAACACCTTCAAAGGTATTGTGAATCAGTTGTCAAAAGTTGATATGAAAATCGATGAAGAATTGCAGGCATTGTTGTTGTTTAGCTCGCTACCAGAAAGCTGGGATACTCTGGTGCTGACTTTGAATAATTCGACTCCAGAGGGAAATTTGAAGATGGATGTCGTGACAGACAGCCTCCTGGGCGAAGAATCCAGGAGAAAAGAACGAGTTAGTTCGAGCACGTCTGAGGCCAACGTTGTTGAGAACAAAGGGAAATCCGACTCCCGGGGTAGAAGCAAAAGCCGGGGTCGAGATCGTGATAGAAGAGGAAAGTCCAGAGGTCGGTCAAAACCGAAATATGATTTGAAGTGCTTTTACTGTGGAAAGACAGGTCATAAGAAGCCGGACTGCTGGACCCTGCAGAATGATGAGAAGAACGGCTCTGTAAAGCCGGATCAAATTATTCCCAAGAAGAGGGAAGACAAGAGCACCACTGCGGTGGCTGCCACTCCTAATGTCGAGATATTCCTCCCAGGTGAGGATAATTATTTGAATGTTGCATATGATGATTGCACCTGGATTGTTGACTCTGGTGCCTCCTTCCACGTTACTCCACACAAAGGTTTTTTCTCCTCTTACCGAGGTGGTGATTTTGGAGTTGTGAAGATGGGAAATCAGGTGACCAACAAAATTATTGGTATCGGTGATGTGACCCTGACCACGGATGTAGGGTGCCGACTTGTATTGAAAGATGTAAGGCATGTTCCTGACATGCGATTGAACCTAATCTCGGTAGGCAAACTTGATGATGCCGAGTTAGTGAACTACTTCGGCAGTATTAGATGGAAGCTGGCCAAGGGAAACTTGGTCATGGCCCGAGGAAAGAAAGAAGGTTCCTTGTACGTGATGCAAGGGAAGATCAATGGCGGAGAAGCCAATTCTGTCCTAGGTGAACCGAGCTTGGAGCTATGGCACAAGCGCCTCGGCCACATGAGCATGAAAGGGCTGCAGATCCTTCATAAGAAAGGATTACTGACCGGGTTGAAAGGACAAGCGTTGGAAAGTTGCACGCATTGTCTAGCTGGAAAGCAGTATCGGGTTTCTTTTGTGAAACCGGATCAGCCTAGAAGACGTAGGTATATTCTTGACCTCGTCCATACTGATGCTTGCTCCATGTCAGAAAGATCTCTTGGAGGAGCTCAGTATTTTGTTTCATTTATTGATGACCATTCCCGCAAAGTGTGGGTTTATTTGTTGAAAACTAAAGACCAGGTGCTCCAATCCTTTAAAGAATTCCATGCGATGGTTGAAAGGGAGACTGGCAAGAAATTGAAGGTGGTCCGATCTGACAATGGTGGTGAGTATTGCGGCCCTTTTGATGCATATTATAGAGCGAGATTCGGGATGAGAATGATGAACCGGGTTCTCAAGCTGAAAGACAGCCAAGATACCCAACTCGAGAAAGAAGATCCTCTACAAGATACCCATCTGATGAATACACCGTTGTAGCAGAAGACGGTGAGCCTCAGAGTTATGATGAGGCTGTGACGAGCTCAGAGAAAGAAGAAAGGGAAAAGGCAATGCAAGACGAGATGAAGTCTCTGCACGAAAATCAGACTTATGAACTGACCGAGTTGCCTGAAGGAAGACGAGCTCTGAAAAATAAATGGGTGTACAAGATTAAGAATGAAGAGAACGGGCAAAAGCTGAGATACAAAGCCCGGATTGTGGTGAAAGGCTGCAATCAGAAGAAAGGAGTAGACTTTGAGGAGATTTTTTCTCCTGTGGTGAAAATGACCTCGGTCCGAACCGTGTTAGCTATGGCAGCTTCGATGGACCTCGAGGTGGAAAAAATGGTGGACGGCTTTCCTTCATGGTAATTTAGAAGAAGAGATTTATATGGAACAAATGGACGTGAAGACGGTATGTTTCCTCATGGTGATTTAGAAGAAGAGATTGTATATGGAACAACCTGACAGACACTCCGACACGTTAATTCTAAAAAAAGCCCCTGACCGTTTTGATATTAAATAAAAAAGACTTGGTATAAATTTTCGACTCAATAAAATAGTAATTGAACGAATCTAAGCCTAAAAACTACGCAATGCTTTTAAACCTTTTTTGAAGCAAGCACCTCGGCAGTGGTACAAGAAATTTGAATCATTCATGACTGATCACAAGTTTGAAAAGACAGAAGCCGATCACTGCGTATTTGTGAAGAGGTATGAGGCTGGAGATTTTTTGATATTGTTGTTATATGTTGACGACATGCTTATTGTAGGGAAAGACAAATCGAGGATAACCGCCCTGAAGAAGACGTTAAGCTCGTCCTTCGCAATGAAGGACCTCGGCCCTGCAAAGCAGATACTCGGAATCAAGATTATCTGAGATA